>VOMN01089849.1:0-40072 GCA_014899125.1 Orchestia grillus | reverse complement strand
CACTCTCGCTTTAACGCTTTTGGTGTGCGGGCACCCTTAGTGTTATAATTGGAATGTTATAAATTTGTACCACGCTACTGTTTGCTAAAGTTGTGTATTTTTTTCAGGACGAATCTTAACCGATTACGGAAGGAGGTTCGGGATGAGCGACTCAGTGTTCATAGGCGCCGCCGCCATCAAGTTCTTGCCCATGGCTTCACAGAGGCCCTGGAGCCTCGGGGGTCCCTCGCCTCTTCTCCCAGCCCTGGGTTCCCCTACGGGATGCCCAACAGCATCAGTCCTTTAGCGGGGCAGATGACGTCGTCGTCACGCTGTACCACAGGCGGTTTTACAACTACCTGCACCGTGAGTAGCAGCAGTAGCTCCTCTGCAAACAGGCCTTTGGCTTCTGAGGACGATGAAGATCAACCCCCCATGAAGAGACCTCGGTACGCCACGGAAGAGAACAAGGAGAACTACGGCAGCAGCGGCAGCTTGTTTTTAACGAGCATGCACCAGTACTCCTCTGAAGCTTCTGGCTTTTACGGTACTAGCAGTGGCCACTATACGTCCGTCTGTAGTAATGCCAGTGGTGGTTACTATTCCACATCAAGTCAATCCTTGTACTGCATGAATCACCTTACTAATCACTATAGTTCAAGCAGCACCAACTACTTCACCAATTCTTCTAATTTCGGCAGCGGCAGTACTACCCAATACATGAGCAGCTTTAGTTGTAGTGGTAGTCAAACCAATAACGACCGAATTAATAGTAGTAGTAGTAACAACAGTAGCAATAGTATTAGTGGTGGTAATCCAAGTAATACTAGTAATGAAAGTTACTCTTCATCCTGTGCGCAAGTAGACTCTTTTTCTTCTTCGCCAGTTACCTCCGGCAACGATGCATGTGGCAGTTCGAGTGCTACTGACAGTAATAGCAATGCCAACAATGGTGGCTTCTATAACGTCTCTAACGTCACTTCTAGCTCCTGCAGCGGTGTAGGACTTAGGAGTAATTTAGAAACGATTATTGAGGCCATCGATCAGCAAATTTTGCGTGGCAGTTACGGCGCTGGTACCAGTAGACCACTCTCGAATGGTGCTTCTCATACGTCACCTTTTGGTTCATTTTCATCTTATTCCACCGGTGGCAGCTTTTTCAATAGCAGTGCAGATAATCAGAGCGGAAATCACATTTTCAGTAACTCGGAGGGTAGCAGTTACCACATTTTCGGTAACAACAAACACGGCACCTCAAACAGCGTATTTGGCGACAGTAGTAGCGGTAATTACAACATGGGTCATAGCAGTGCCAGTTATAATTCTAGTTTTAGCTCGTGCTCCAGTTCTTATAATGAAAGTTCTTCGTTAGCTCCCCAGAATCCTTGTGGTCGTTCGCAACTCCCTGGCAACGACTTTCAGTCTTTAGTTTACAGCAGCCTAATGGCTTCCCTTGAATCGTGAATGCTTCAAGAAGATGATGATGCTAAAATTCCAACCTGAATCTTAGTCCAATTAGACATTCTTGGAAACGCAGCGAGTAATTGGCCTGAACTTGGAAAGTTCTGTTCCATTTAGTCATAGAGTTTATTTATGTCTGGCGTGCGTTTCCTCGAATGCCTACCTCTTCATAGTTCCCTGTGCAATGTGGAATTAATGCTGTGCCAATAATTAGGAATGTAATTGCAGTACATTTATGTATTAGACTCTTGTAATTTTTACCTTAAACAAAAGCAGACCGTTTGGTGCCTGAATGATGGTACAAAGTAGTGACGTATTCTTGCCTGGATCCTCTCCCTCATCTTCACTGCTCGACGTTGAAAGTGAATTTAACAGTTGTTTCTTTTATCGGAATGTCTAATCTCTAGCCAATATTTTTCTGACGTTTTGCCGGGGGTAGCTGAACTATGTCTTACCTGTGTAACATGAACTGCCCAAATGCCGTCGTACATGTTTAAAAAATCTGTTCTCCGATAGGTTGCGACTCAATAAGTATGTATGTGTCGCAATCACGTGTCGCATTTGAATAAAGTTGTGATTCATCTCTCCTTGTAAAATGTTTCGTTGGCTAGTTATTCGTCGACAAAATATGATTTTACTTGGACTTGTTGTGCCCAGGAACATTTTCATCTAAAAATTGGTCAATATTCGTTGATGTGGTCAATCAAGCTGCAGCTTATTAATGTTTGTTCATGGCAAACCAGTAATGTAAAGGCATTACTGGTTTAAAACTTTACTGGCGAGGTTCACTGCAAACCGAGGGCACAATTCACACGAAAGCACAACGATTGTGATTGAGAAACTTCAGCTGTGAAGCGTGACCGATAACGTTTTCCTCGGGCGCACTTCATTTACAGAAACGAAATCGTCATTTTAGAATGATAAAAGATTTTATTGTGCCCTTTGTTGCTTTCTTCCATAAGAGAAAGGCGTGACGATCTTCTCATGTCAAATAATCATAACGATAGCATTGTTCACGATCATTGTGCTTAAATTCTGTGTAATGATTATATCGTTGTCGACAGAAAAACAGCACCTGTTCTAGGTAAATATTGCTTTTCCTATGTGTCACCCGAAGTGTGTCTGTGTGGCTGGTCCACTTTAATGTTATAAGTACATGTAACGAATGTCTCACCTCTCGTGCCTTACACACAACCAGAAGTGTTTATGTTCCAGTTGCGCTGGTTTGTGTGCGTGTGTGGGGTAGTTCTTATGTTTTTGACCGCACTGATTAATGCATATGTTGTGACTGATCTCATTGTACTCTTCGTATTATGCAGTTAATTCGACTTGGCTGGCTTGTGGAAGTATTGATCTCGGATTGCCATGCCGTCTTTAGATGGAGCAGCTATCAAAAATTTCGTATTTGTTGCGATTTATTCGATAATCCAAGCCTGACGTAAGCTATAGATTCAGTTCCGCCGTCTAGATTCTGTCTGTCTCCTATTGTCATTAACCTATGTTGTCATTAATGTCAGTATTATCATTAACCTATTGGTTAATGAACGTACTCGCATGTTGGACTAAGATGCCAGGAGTGAATTTTCATATTCGTGTGCTATGGGTAAGCTCATTTCTTGATTATTTTCTTGAACTTTTTGCGATACCGATTGATGGGTATTAGTGACTTAGCTCAATGAAAATATTGCTCGTGAAGCCTGAAATTTTTCATGTTATCAGTTGATATCTATGTTCCACTATTAGAAATTGAAAATATTTCTATATTGACAAATTTCGTCTCCGTTAACATTATTCGGTGCTCAGTGCGGTCCAGAATAATTCATGGAATTCTTTCGTTCCCGAGTTATGATAACCGTCATCGACGACTTTTGTCCTCCGGTACTGCGTCATGGTGGTCGTAGTACTGGTTGAAGTTTGTGTTCACGAACATTTGTAGGGAACGCGCAAGTAATATTTTGCTATTTGCATTTGATCTTCGTGATTTTCCGAACTGTTCGCGAAAGAGATGTTTGGAAGTTGTTTCGGATTGCCACAGAGAAATAATATAATTTTGCGAACTGTTCCCCTACTAAATATATATATTATACATGTAGGTCTGTGGTTTTCAATCTTTGTTCATGAAGCTATTTCCCGGCAAATGACGCGATTTTGTACGAAATAGAAAGTTCAAAATATTTTCAAGAAAAAGTATATCTGCTTGAAACAATTTTCCCTTCAATACACATGGATTAATACATTTATCAATTTTAAAGTAGTATCAAAATTATACTTTGAATTTTATTGTGAGCAGCATTTTGTTCTACGACTTCACATGTGAAGGAAATACGTACTTCATTAACTTTGAGTGAGCATTCTAGTTTCTCTCTTTACCAATCCGGTATATTCGTATTTTAGCGTACAGTTATTACTGAGGGTAAAAGTTCTTCGTGAAGCATTGATTGAGAACCACCGGCTAACATACATTCATGGCTCGCGTACGTACTGCGTTGCCAAAGCCTGACTGTGATATCGCTGATCCATCATCTTCATCTCCCAATTGGGATGTTCATTCTCATCGTTTGTGCTTGTTGGGCGCATTTATTTGTGTTACTGTCTCTGATCATTAGTATTAAGTATGTTTTGTTTCTCCTATTTGGGCGGTAATTATTTCAACTGTTTTTGAGTGTGCTCAAGGCAGGTGTTTTTGGTATGTCACAGAGACTCCGATGTCGGAATGGTAAACCTGATAGCAGCATGTGGATAACAGTGGCTTGAGTAGGAAATTGTCGTGTTTAGTTTGGATATTTTGATTTCTCATGGTTATGAAAACGAATTTCTTTTCATCTCCATTTATTTGCTCAGCTTGGGATCAGTTTCATCGTGATGGTTGGGTACAAATTGATCTCATTCCTTTCTCATTTACTTTCACGGTTCCTCATTATTGCGTTCAAGTATTTTATTCAATATAGTTGAAGTGAACAGATGTACGTAAAAATGATTTTTATGGTTTTAGCTCATGTTACAATTTATACAACCAGTGTAATTTTCAATGTAACGATTGATTTCAGTTGTCAGGTACTAAAGTTTTCACGGTTCAGTAGACGATGTTATTGATGTCACTCAAGTTACTGACTTTCACCCAGTATCAGTATATTATTATATACTGATAATTTATGTTAAATACTTAAAGGTCACTTGAAAAATTTATTATTAACGATTGACAATATGGATGTTTCCATTGCTATCGGTGGTATAATTATGTGTATCATTTACTCCGTTAATGTTATGGAAGAATGCTTAATTGAAAGACTGTACTGAATGCTTCACAAAAAGGCAGGCCGAACTCTGAATTGATGAATAGAATGAACTGTTGAGGTAAATTTCTATTTGATGCATTTCGCTCCGGGGTATAAATAAAACTGAAGACTAAATAAAAAATTATAATAATTAATCACCGTCTCATTAACAATACTAATTAAAAAAAAGTGACCATACATATTCTTCGTTCTTTTGTTAACTGCACAATGAAGGCTATTTGAATGGGAAACTTGATCTTGCAAACATGTTCTATTGTTGTAAATGGTATTGTAGCTATTAATTTACATAAATAACAAGCTGCCCTCTACAGAACTAATTAACAATAACTGCAAAGCTCCATCAATTCGAAGTTCGGTCTGCTTTTTTTGGAACACGGTGTATTGAAAATGGTCTATTTGAAAGACTCGTTTTAGAAGAGTGAAACTTTAACTCATCAATGAAGTACTTAAATTCAACGCCTATTGTTGGCTTTCCTTTGGTGAAACGAAGAACTATTAATCAAGTCAAACTTTTATAATTTACTTGCATGGAAGACAGTCATTTGAATGAAAATTTTCATTTTGCAAATAAACACTAATTGATATTGGACTTCATATCTGTCAAAGCTCAGCTGTGAAAACCACCTGAGATATCAGCGTCAGACTTTGTTCATCATTCATCGAGTCATGAAATGTTTCATCCATATCTTTGCCATACTGTATAAAGCAGAGACAATTACATGATTTTACACATTGTAATCTTTTTGTTACCGCCTAATTTATACATTCCCAATAAAACTAAAAATATTTCTAAGAGTTTAAATTAATCCTCTCCGAAAATGAAGGTAACCATCTTCAAAACTTGAACAAAATATATATCCAAAGAATGACAGAAAAAAATCATGTGGGCAGCTACGATGAAGATCTGACTTAACAAAACAGCAACCTGTTGGCACAGTAGAATTACAAGATGATACGTTTATATCGTTAACGCCTGAACGTGCGTATATTGCCAGTTGGGAATACATCATGTTGATAGCAGACTGTATGTCATGTTGACAGTTTGACGTGTGATGTTGATCGAACAATCGAGATGATGCGTTTCCTTCACTCAGCTACGCCCAGAAGAACAGGAATGAGATCAAGACTCATAAAAAGTAATTAATAAACACTATTTAATGGAAGTTACATGTCTGCTACAGATTTTTAGCCTTCAACTAGTCGAGACTCGAAACATTAGCACCCAAGTTCTTAACATTCATTCTGTGTCACTCTGCAAGTTCCTTTGTTATATGGGAAAACTGAGCTCAATACCGATCACGAACAGAGATGCGCAGAGCACTGGTCTGCAAGTTGCGAAGGATGGGACGTAGTCTGGTTCACCGCGCCGCCTCATGTAGACTGCAGACACATCTGTAGCGCCTCTTTCTTTATAGTCTGCAACAGAAAGTTACATTGAATTCATAACGCTCGAAAAAGTGTAACAAAATGATAAGACATGGAAATGAATGTGAAGTAAATACTGAATTCGTCTCACACAATTTTTTTTATACGCGTCATGGCTTTTATCGTTCAAATGAAAATGCAGTTCAGCAACATGAGACAGTGCTCCATGTTTTTATTTGTTCTACAACCAATTTAGCAATGCTGCGCATTCAACAGAGAAGATACGCAAAACATGAAAAAGTATCAACTTGAAGAAAATTCGGGCCAATGACATCGTGCCGATGGACACCGCGGAGGTTCGCACCCCCACTTCGTAATACGAAGTGGGTCTCGCTCTTTTTCTCAGAAGGCTCTTACATTCAAAATAGCATAATAAATATCTAAAGCATTAGCTACATACACCAGTAAATACGTAAAGATCAGAGAATAGAGAATTATTCGAATAATTCAACTCAAATCATCTAGGTGCTTCAATGAGAAAAAAACACATCTTTAGAAATCAGCGATTAAAAATATTTCATCACGATAAATCAAAGTTCTTGCACGTGTAAAATAGAAATTTCAATTTCAATGCGTTTCACATTTCAAATAAGTTTTTTTCCAGTGGAAAATCATTTTTTAAAAGTTATTATTATGGAGTTTTAAGGTAAAACTGCACGGTATAGCTTATTGAATATTTAACACTTTCTTTGTAAGTTTCCAAATTAAACGAACATATGAATAGTATCTACACTAATAACCAACAATACGTTGCAAGAAAAGACCACCAGTCATTGGTATTGTAAAAAATTCCACAATTCATTGAAACAACTCGGTTACATTGTAAAAATATCAAATTGGTAATATTTAGGATCAATTTTGAAAACGACTTGAAAAAAAAACTCGAGTCTTCCATATTTTGCATTGGTGGTGTTAATCTTGCACGCTAATATTACAGAGCAGAACATGATTGGCTCACATCACAACTGTAACGTTTTTAAGTTTCGAAACTGAGTGAATTTTAAAGTGAAACTATTGAAAAAATATATTCTCATCCATGACAATTTGTCAGTATAATATCTAATTGAGAAAATGGATGCCACAAGTACTTTTGACAAGAATTTCATATGAATAAATACGGTTTCATCACATATTTTCACAAAAAAACAAATTAGTTTGAAGTTGGATCTGCGTTAAAACATACATTCAAAGTTTGAAAAATGCAATATTTCAGTAACTTCTCACACCAGGACTTGGAAGTCCGCAACTACATATTTCCGTTGTATCTACGCCGGTCTATTTGTAGCGTACGAATGGTTACAGAATTGTTAAATCAAGGACAATGCAAAGATGAGATAAACTAAACTTACACCTTCATTCTAAAAAAAAGACTAAGTACAAACAAAGACACCTATTCGCGCTGAGCCGGCGTGGCTTGAGTGGTCAACGCGGTCTAAGGTCCATTGACAAGGTCAAATGCGGCTACTAGAACGAGTTTCTCGTATTAGTTAGTTAGTTTGAAGCTCCCTTGCCACCCCAAAGGCGATATGAAGAAAAGAAGGGACCATTCAGTATGAACTTTAGAAAACGTGGAATCTATGCACAGGTGTGTTCCCACACAAGATTCCCTGCGCGTAGAAACAGCAAAGTTAAGAAAGAAGAAACAGAAGAAAAGATAAAGAACAATCAGCGAAGGCATGAAATGGAAAGAAGCAAAGTGGGCCAAAAGATAGAAGTAGCCGAGCTATAGCTGAGGTGACCTAACAGTGCCTTCTAGCGACGCCAGGCCCAACACCACTAAATAGACGAACTTAACTAGCTCAACTCTATTGCCTATGGCTTAACTAGCTTAACCCTATTGCCTATGGCTTAACTAGCTCAACCCTATTGCCTATGGCTCAACTAGCTTAACCCTATTGCCTATGGCTTAACTTATGCCACCTCAGGAGAACGCGTTTTTCGTCCTCGGAATTCGGAATATTAAAAAATGAAGATCGCATACAAACTTCTCGGGGAAAACTTGCCATTTGCCTAACAGTTAAAAAAATTCTGGGCTTGAAAAAATGTGGAAATATTAATCTCCTGGGGCATTTCAAAGACAAAATTATGGTTATATTGCGCTGACACCAATATCCAACCCAATTACATATTAAGAATTAATAAATCGAAAACTGTTTTATTCATAAAGTTTTTATAAAATTGCCAGGAATTTTACCATACATTTTTTCAATGTGACTATCACTCAGAATTTACCAAACAGGTGGTAAGTACAGCACTACGGATTAAGAGAAATACACCAGCTTTGTCAAAAAATTTCTTTGGGTTTAAAGCAATCAATTTTCATTTCTCAACTTCCTAAATTCATAACCCTGAATTTCGCGATAATACAAGCATTGCTTCAACCCATTTCCCAGGGTAATTGATGATTAAGACGCGTTAATAATTCCAAACAACTCCGTTACAGTCCCAACGCATCAAATTGGAAACATTTTCAGTAGAAGTCATTTTTTTTGGTAACAAACGCTTAGTGTTTTGCAGTACACGTTTTGCACTCGTGTGCTAATAGAGCAGTGCAGAACACGACCAACACACCCACCAGTTATGCAGCTGTTAATGAGTTTTATGCGTTTAATTAAAGGCAATCACCAACCTCAAAATTCGCACGCTGGCAAAACTTTTTTTCAACGTGAAGTATCATGATCGTTCTAACGCAGGATATTTCAAAAGGTAAATGTCAGAAAATTAAATTTACCAATTATTTTTTAGTGCTTATATCAGGAATAATTGCACCACAGATCTGTTCTCCTATTTTCGCCGTCTACAGTTCAAAATAAACGAAACTAAAAATTTTCGAAAATTCTAAATTATCAACCTAAAATACATAAAATCTAAGGAAAAACCCTCAGATCTCTCTGAAAGAAAATCGATAGAAGGAGAAACGCATACTTTCTCTATTTGGGTACTGAAACCACGTGGTTTAGGAACCTAACCTCACCTGACCTTACCCGACCCAACCTAACCTAACCTAACCTACCCTACCCTACCCTAGCCTAGCCTAGCCTAACCTAACCTAACCTAACCTAACCTAACCCAACCCAACCTAACCTAACCTACCCTGCCTAGCTTAGCCTCACCTCGCCTAGCCTCACCCCACCTCACCTTTCCCTCACCAGGGTAGGGTAACAGGTTTCACTTTAAAAGTAAACGGAGATTCTAACACTCGCAATTCTGAAGAGAATTCAGCCATTAGAGATCACACCTTCCAGTGTTACACAGCAGTATATATAAATTGCTTCAAAATCTCAAGTAGAGCAAGATTCTCTTCAGAATTGTAAATCTTAGAATCTCTGTTTATTTTTAAAATGAAACCTGTTTCAAACAACGTTGTTAGTTCTTTTCAATTGTCTCTAGCCAAGAAGTTGCTTATCATGGTTTGATTTACTGCAAAACGATTGTTTGTCATATTTTTCTTTGTTTTTCAGATGACTCTTTGTACTTTATCAACTGACGATGAGCGAATGCTCGAAACTTTCTAGTTTTTTAAGAGTGGTTTTCTCCTCGCAAATACATTTTAAGATTAAAATTCTTTTCAAGTAGTTTACCTGGTTCCCTCTTTTATACTTTATACTGAAGATTAGAAAAATTCCTGAATGGATTGCCAGGGGTTTCAGCCCCCGCTAATAATATTATTATAATTATAAGTCAGTTCAAAGCTCTCTTGCCACACCAAAGGCGATCTCAAGAGGGCGAAAAGAAGGGACCATTTAGTAGGGACGTTAGAAAACGTGGAATCCATGCACAGGTGTGTTCCCACACAAGATTCCCTGTACATAGAAACAGCACGTTAAAAAAGGAGAGGAAGAAAAGAAAAAGAATAATCAGCGAAAAAGACATAAAAATACAAAGATCGAAATGGGCACAAAAGATAGAAGTCCCGAAGGCCTAGCAATAGCTGTAGTACCCTAGCAGTGCTCCGTGGGGACAACGGTCCCCAAACCATACCATACATAAACCTAACTCGCCTAATCTTATGGCCTACGGTATATCTTTTGCCTCTTGAGTGGTGTTTTACCTCAAAAACATAATAATTTGAAAAGAATATACCAGTGAAAACGTAGTGAAGAGCGTTCTCTTTGACCATAAGAACACCATACGATGCTCTGAATTAGATCAAGAGCCACAACTCGCATCAACTTGGAAACAAACCAATGGAAAATGTTTCTTAGACCTCATAATCATAATTCGTAGAAAACGAAAATAGCATAGATTATCACATATACCACTGTTACAGCCTTTTTAAAAATATTGTCTCGTACAGTGCAGTATCGTTTCATCTGTAACTACCAATTCCTGATGTTCAAAAACGACAACCATTAGCAAATCGTGTTCCCTATTGATTACTGAAGATTCACATTTAATTTGGTTGTAATTGGAAATATGAATTTTTCAACGAATTTTTTATGAAAAACGTAAGGATATAATATAAGCCTTATGATTTCATTGAAAATTTTCGTTCATTGTCTCCAATCATCATGAATTTTTTCATATTTATAATAATGATTATTCAGTCATCAAAATTTCATTCATAGAGTAATTTCAACTCCATTTTAGCCACAAATCCAAACACACATCAAGGGCGAAAACTCGATTTCAACATTCGGCGAAAATTTCACGCACGAATAGCTCATATCGACCGAAAAACAGGACGTGTCACAGGCCACACCTGAAGAGCGCGAGACTCACTTGTAAGGCGAGACCTGGACGCTGTTGGGCTGCGGCCCGAAGATGCTGGTGCTGTGCTTGCTGGCAGCCCGCGATGGCGCGAAGCCCAGAATCTTCTGGATGTTCTGCGAACACAACGTGGTTCAGGAACACGCCGTCAGGTGGCACTGCAATTCTAAACGTCACGCAGGGCAGTCGTGACCCGGTTTCACTTTTTCGCGGGACCATTTATTATTGTGTACAATCCATGTATTTTTAATCAGGTATTTTCAGCGTTTATAGATAGGGATGGCAAAAAAGTTTGACTGGGGAGGGTGGTGTGGTCGGAGTACGTCTCTCGGCAAAGGAAGGTCGAACGCGATGTTCTTTAAAGCTTAAATCCTTCGCCTCTCGACTACGGCATCCTCAGGACCAAGCTGCTCCCTTCTCCCAAATCACAATAAAACGTAACAGTTTAGGCTAATTTAATGGTGAGGTAAGAAGTTGGATTAAATAGAAAAATCTCGGATAACCAGCAGCATTTGCGAAACTATTCAATGATACGAAAACCACTCAACATCACGATTTCGTTACTCTCGAATCAGTTTATGCCAAGTGACATTAATTTCGACTTCTATATACTAAATGGCATGCAACTAAGCAAAGACTTTCTATTCATGGTACCACCAATTTACTCATTAATCAAGGTTAGAATTTATTCATGAAATACCGCATGAGAGCATGTTACCATGGCATCGGAACTTATTCCCCGATTCAACAAACTTCGTTTGGTTACGTCAAACTTTGGCACTGAAAGTAAACAAGCATTTGCACGAGCAGAAAATGATACATGTTAGACCAATCTCAATTATATTTTAGGGTATTAATAACTCCTGGAAAAATCCCTTTCCGTAAACCATCCAATTTACAGCAAGCAAGAGGTTTACCACCAAATGAACGTGGCCATAAGGCTGCACTTGGGTTTACGAGATCTACAGGGTGGGCCAAAATAAAGATACCCTCACTGACGTCGGTAGCACTGATACATCAACAAATGATGGCAATAGATTCGTTTGATATTATTACACAGTGTAGTTTTACAGGCACAATTTCACGGGTTTTATTGACACAATTTCATGACAGGGTACCTTACTTTTAGCCCACCCTGCACAATTAGCAGCGTTCTACGTATCCGCCGCAAGACTGCGCCTAGCTTCTTTCCAGGAACTGGCCCCCCCAATGAGGCGGGAGACGAGCATGACAGAGCTACCTCAGAATAATGGTCACAGTCAATGCCCGGTAGTGAAGGAGGCAAGTTACTTTATAGAGGGGAATTGCTGTGCTACTACTTAGCAGATCGCTATTTGTAACATTTTCTGGCATGCAAAGGAACATTGCTGTGAATCTTAGTTGGCACGTCTGGCATTTACTAATTTTATGTATAAAATTTACAAGGAATTTTATGTATTACTGAAAGACGCTACCCGTCAAAAATGGCGGGACAAACAATGTTAAATTCTTAAGATGCCCTCTTATTTACGGTAACTCTGCCATGAAACAATGTTATTTCCAGTATCACTGATACGGACTGCTTTAGCCGATAGTCTTAATATTAGTTTAGAAATACGGACCTGGGAATTTTCTTTTATCAAAATCCTGAAGAGCGTGCTACAAAGACGGACAGAAGGACCAAGCAAGCAAAACTATAGTGTCTATTATGAAGCAACGAAGTGCACAAAATTCTCCACAAATTTAATATGTTCAAACAGATTTCCATTGTAGTAAGATAGGAGAAATTATGCACAAAAATATAGAAATTTATTTATTTATTCAGGGAGACACCTGGCGTTTTATTATATAATGTTAATTATCAGGAGTCTGAATGACAAAAATATATATATTTTTTACTTCAAGTAGAACTTTGAGCAGATTAAAACTTTTTTCACATAAGTACGAACCTAAAAAGAAAAGCGCCACACCGTCGTGGCCAGGGACGAGGCCCCGGACTGCATACTTGCAAGTTATTGCCGCGGTGTACAAATTTTAATTTTTAAATCCTACTTTGGCTTTCACCTAGCGATACTCAGGAATTCATTCAGTAATCGTACTCGACAAGGAGTTAAAAACGATGTGATTTTAAATTAGTGTTATAAATAATCAATTGCGGTCACAGGAATACATGAATTATGATGTGTACGTCAACCTGAAGAAATTCCTGTCATCCACCTGCACTCGCAGCGTTACATTCAGAGATGGCACCGCACGCACACGTCCAGTAACGAATGATGGAAATTAAATCGACCTCCCTAATTCCAAATTCCCAGAACTACTGAACTAAAAGAAAGTAGCAGCGCGGAAAACGAGGAAGAAGTTTTCACGCGAGAACGTATTATTTGAGCAACAAAACATTCACACACGAAGTTTTCGTCGAATCTTTTGAGACCGATAGTAATGCACACGCTCATTTTTCCAGTGATGGATTAAAGAGTTCACTCGCCCACGTTCCACCTCATGCACGGCACAGAGAAGCCATTCTGCGTGCTTTATGCATAATTTGTTGCTTGTTTGGTCCGTCCGTCTCTCTGTCACGCTCTTGAGGATTTAGATCGGAGAAAATCCTCAGGTCCGTATTCCTAAACTAATGGCGAGACTGTCAGATGAGGCAGTCCGTATCAGTGATACTGGAAATAACATTTCATGTCAGAGTAGCCGCAAAATAGAGGGCAACTTCGCAATTTAACATCATTTGCCCCGCCATTTTTGGCGGCGCGCGTTTACTAGTTATTAATTTAATCAGGATCCAAGGACTCTATAGAGAAATAGAGGTAAAAAATTTAAACCTCAGTACAGAGGCGCCACTAAAGGAATTTTAATTTTTATTCGATAGAATATTACATGGCATGATTACGGTCGACTTAGTTTGGTAGTGAATGAGTGATTTTACAGGAAACGATGAGAAGCACCTGTGACCAATGACATGTATCACTGGAAAAATACTATTAATTTTTAGGATAAAACTATGTTAAGTCCTGTAATCTTTTGACGGGGCATTTGTACTGGTAGAATAGAACGAAGAAGGACGACAAGATCGAACCGAAATTATTATCTTATCGAATAAACATTCAAGAAATAGAACAGATCGTAACTGAATGAAGTAATACGGATATTCAAGCTTCCCCTGTGTGTGATGATACTGAAGAGTGTGACGGACAGACACGGCTCTCATTACGGTATACATGGATTCCCCACATTTTTTCGATGGGGATGTGTGACACCGTAAATTCCAAGTGTACATGTGATGGATTACGTCCACATTTCGTATAGTCTTAAAACATTATATTTTTGTATACTAGATACGCCCCCCCCCCCCANTCCGTCACGGTTTTCAAGCCTCGTTCCGTTGGCAACGAGTCGTCTACAACTCGAAAGCTCGGGAAAACAAATCCAGAGAAGAAGTTCCGTAATTATCCTTAAGATTCCGCATAAAACGTTAATGCTGATGTCGTTAACACGGCCTAGGCAGCTAGCCACGAGTGCTTCGCTCGGCCTGTTGTAGTTGTAGTGAAAGCAGCGCTTCAGTAACTCAGTCTATNCCCATAGCATAGGATAGGCAAACCTAACTAACCTACCTCTATTGCCTATGGCCTATCCTATGCCTCCTGAGGGGGCTCGGCCTGTCTCCCTGCCACAGTTCTCAGTCGTATTGGACTCACCTGTCTGACACTCATGGTGCACAGGATGTAGAGGAAGATGAAGGAGCACTGGGTGTAGTCGTCCCCCAGCAGGTTCCGGTGACTGAGGCCTTGCAGCCACGAGATGGGTGTGAAGGGAAGATGGGCCACCACACGACCGTCGAATCTGGAGGTCCGAGCCAAATCATTATTATCATCATTACTATGCATCTGTATAATATTAAAACTCGGATCACTTTGCTTGTTTGAAGCCGTACACACTACTTAGTTATAACATAGTGCAAATATTCAGAACTCGTCTCTCAGTAATTAAACAAGGGTCTTTCCATCGTATCATGGCTACGGTTTATTGGGACTAAAGTGAATGAATAATTTTCTTTAGCTTTAGACATTTGTTAGGGAATATGGAAGATTCATTAGACGCACAAACGAGATTTAAAAAAGGTTAGAACTATGAGAACTTTTAGCCAGGAGAATAGTGGACGTCTCGAAGGTTCCATTTGCGTTCAGTATTAGGACTTAAGCAAAACATTAGAACATTTGTACGGGACTAGCAGGACCCGTGAAAATTTCACGGAAATTTAGATAAACAAACTTTACATAGATAAGCCAGCCCATGAGAAGTGGTCCTCTCAAGTGTTGGACAGAGGTTAAAGGTTCAGGGCAGAGACAGTCCGGTCTTGGAAGCAATTTTCTTCTTAATGATGCGAGTAGTCTGAACTCTATTAGGGAAACTGAAAATTAGTTAAAGCTCCCTATTTCCACGGAATAAGATCCAAAGATAAGAAGAGACCTTTTAGTATGGACTGTAGAAAACGTGGAATCTATGCACAAGTGTGTTCCCACACATGATTCTATGCTCACAGAAACAGTAAGTTAACAGTTCTCCTATCTGACGTACGGCCCCCATAGCATAGGATACCCACCCCTACTGCCCATCCTATGTATGCCCCGGAAGAGGATTGGAAAAACTACTCTTCCACAATCCCCCGAGATCCCCTCAGCGCCAAGGAATGAATAGAAAAAGAAAACTTAATCCATAAAAAGAGAAATAAATCCCAATTGGAGAGGACTGATTGGAAAATTGAACGTTTTAAACCACCGAGTCACGGATGGTCTAATTATTATCATAACCAGCGAAATCTGTGACAATTCCACCCAAATATTTTTATCTAGACGGTATTCTTGAACAAGAAATATTTGCAGCTCAGTAATCAAAGACAGTAGCCAGGGTACCAACACTCGAGGCACAAATTTCCTGCTCATTCCAAACGCAGTTAATTTTCTCCCTCTAAAATATTGAAGCGTAAGGAACACAGGCGGGTAAACCGTACCAGAATAATACTGCGCATTATTTCCCAGCATTTGCCTCGCATCAGGCGCGTTAACCTAAGGTCATCTCAGCAGTGAGTGCGGGAACAAACACTACCGATGAAATAAAATTTCCCTTACGTTCGCCGAGTCTCGGCGTCAGAACCACAATTTCCTAGCAAGTAGAAAACAAATTTTACGCTGGAACTTTCCTTCTGAGACGAGCTCAATAAATTTCTAAATTTACCTTCTTTCAATACCAATACTAAACATAATCCAATTGCCACACAGCAGCCAAGTCTCATGAGAGCATTCATCCTTTTCTCTAGTTTAGCAACAACGGGAGCAGGGAAGTAGCACTTGAGTACGAGTGATCAAACAACGCCCGAGTCGCGGTCGAAGCCTACCTGTGACTGTGCCTCAAGCGGCGGGAGGGACTCCTGGCAGAGCTGGAAGTGCTGAGCACAGTGCAAATGGGTAACAGCAATTGTGCATTACACTGCTATAATTATTAGCTAATTAATTGAAGGCTCCCTGGCTACATCAAAGGCGATCTCAAGAGAGCGAAAAGAAGGAACCAGTCAGCGTGGACTGTACGTGGAATCTAGGCTCTAGTGTGTTCCTCCACAGGATGACATGTGCACAGAAACACCAAGTTAAGAAAGAAGAGAAAAAAAGGTAAATAAGAGATAGCAAAGGAGGTGTGAAAGAAGTCCCAAAGGCTTATCTAGAGCTGAGGTTACCTAACACCACGGTCTCTTTCGGGACAAATTTCAGTCAGCCTTGGCAGCACAAGTTTTTCACGGTTTACCCCCGCTACGTCATGGGCAAGGATCCCTTCCCATAAACCACACTCGTACATTAAAATAGTCATGCAAGATGTCGCAAAAACATTTTTGCAGCAAGTTAGTCTTTCATTCATCATTAATTTCAACAGCAAAATTGAGCAATTGGCTTGCAGTGTTTATAAAGAACACAAGCGCATTCCTGGGGTCACTATCTCATGTCGTCAGACACAATCACGCACAGGCATCTGAGAAGAGGTGAAGTAAGAGGGCAGGCTGAGTCAAAGAACAGGTAGTATTAACACCACCTGTGTCCTGCAACCACCATCCCAACAACTGCTCACTTCACCTCTACAGAGGAGAAAAAAGAAGGTCTACAAGAACAAGACCATTACACCTAGTCAGCGAATTTCCCATACAAGTCTTAGATCGTTCGTTCGAACAGGAGGAAAAAGTCGTTTTACAATTGTAGGATCCTATGATCATTTCTAGGGCGAAGAGGGTCACATCGTACATGGTGTTGAACATGGAGAGAATGAGGGTGAAGCTCACGCCGACCACGATCATGCTCTTCATCTTGACCATGGAGAGGTCCCTGTTGGCGGTCTTGAGGCGGTCCTCGTCCCGCTCCAGCTTCTTCTTCTGACGCATGCCCGACAGCTCGCCCACCTCCTTCTTCTTCTCGACTGAAATGCAACAGTAAAATTAATCCTGAACATCTTAATAACTGATATGGATGAGCAAAATCAATCCTGAAGTTCTTCTCAACCGAAATGCAACAGCAAAATCAATCCTGAAGTTCTTTTCAACTGAAATGCAACAGCAAAATCAATCCTGAAGTTATTTAAGTCAATCAATCCAATTTAGGTGTACACGAGAAGTGCAGACAAAGGTGAGCATGTCAATTATCAACGAGTAACTCAAAAGACTGACACACCAGGTCTTAAAAACCGTGTTTAATTAAAGATACACATTACCCATAAATACAACAGGATTCCATGGCTTAAAGATACACATTGCCTATAAAGAGGTCACATTGCACAATTTAAAATGAAGAAAGAAAACATTGGAAGGACAAAAACTTGATAGAGCTAAACAAATATGCCACCAAAATTACAAACAAAAAATAAAAGCTACCCAAAACTCATACAATTTCCCTCCCCTGCCCCATGAAATTTCACACAAAAACAAGCCAAAGTACATTCAAATTCGTTTCCACATATTCTTTTCTTGTCATTCTGGCAATGAAAAAAAGGGATGCAGCTGTGACAAGAGCAGATGGAGGCCGCATCAACTCCAGAATCCATCATTTTACATCTGGTAAAAATATGATATGTAAAATATCACCCACCGTGTGATGTGACACGTAAGTATTAGGTATATCATACTGCCACAAAATCCAATCCTTGAGCACATGACTTACAACCATGGTAATTAATTTCATTCTCAAAATCTGATCAATTACAGTGAAAATTTCCACAATGTGAACTCATCGGTGTTTCCTCAAAACTCAATTCATAAAAATAGGTACGGCTTGTTCCACATCGTAATCCAACACTTGCAGTCACTAGCCTTGAGTTGGATGTGAGGTTGTTTCGAGAACAGTTCCCAGCACGGGTTTAGCCCCTAACCAGCCATGGGCTGCATATTACTTAAGGCTATGACACACACACCATATTTGATGATAAGCTGGAAAAATAAATACCCAGCTCTTTATCCATCACAATGAAGAAAATCCTTTCATTTTTAGGATGGAAAGTGAATTCAAGGTGTAAAATAGAAACATATCCATCCTACATCAAATGAAGAAAGAAAAATAATAAAATATCTATGCATAACTTTATGCTACCATAATTGCATCCAATTGTATGACAAAATTATACTTGGTATAGATGCTTCAAATGCTAATTATCATCCCTATACATGAGAATTTTACCCTCGTGTCAACTTTATGACAAGTGCACATGAACGGCTGCAGAGGAGCTCCTCCATGAGAAGAAAATCAGGCCAGACATGGATGACATGGATGTTGTTCTTATTAACAGTTGGTTTAAAGCTCTCTAGTCAAATGGATTACAATCTCAAGAGAGCAAAGAGACTGTAAAGAACAGGGAATCAATGCAATAAGTGTGTTCCCACACAGGGTCTCTTGCACACAGCAAGTTAAGAATGAAGAAGAAACAGAAAAGAAATGGTAAAAAAATGTGTAGAAATTTAAAAAAAGCAAAATGGGTAGAAATGAGGTAGTCCCAAAGGCCTATTCATAGTCAAGGTACTCTAATCTAACACAGTTTCTTGACAAGAAGTAAACATGAAGCCTCCATGGGTTAAGGAAATCACCAACAAGGACCTCCCTATGCATTAAGGAGATGGAAGAAAAATGGGCAAATAAGACTGACCTACCACATAACAAAACCCACTACAGTAACTACCCAGTCTAACTCTATTGCTAGGCCCAGTGATAATTACATAAAATCAGCTACTCGGCTGCCAAAACTGTAGATAATCATAGATGTATCTGTAAAACAATTAGATGGGTTGCATGGCTGATTCTGCTGTGAGTAGTTCTGGTTGCTACTGCAAATGCATAGAAGTACACACTGATATTATAAGCACACATCACCACTAGGAAAATGTAAAACTTAATGGTTGGGTTGAGGAGCAGACATACCATACCTATTCAAATTGAAAAAAATATTAACTAACATTACCTTATGACTTTAGCAATAAATTAATTTTGGTTCAGTTATCATTGCTGTTTGAAATCTGTCAACTAACAGCACCAGCTGAAAGATCCCTCAGACCTTACAACACACGATCATGATTGTATTTCTTTGTCTATGTTTTCCCATGTTATGAGGCTGGACAGGTAACTGCTCTCTTCCAAAATCCCTTAACCATCCTTGTGCCTCACTGCTGTTCAGCACCTGCAAATCTTTTCCTATCCCTTCCCTCCACTTGTTTTTTAACTTTCCCCTCCAAGCATCCCCCTCCAATTGCCCCAGCTCTCTCAACATGGTTCTTTCCACTACTGATGTTGTAACCCCCAAATTGTTTCTGTGATAAGATGGCAGCTAGCTTTGTACATAAACTAAACAGCAGATTTCTTTAAATTTTCTATCAAATTAAGCTAGCAGCAATCTTCCTCAATTATCATATATTGTACTATTTGTCTTTCAAGGTTTGAGAGCCTCAGAGAAAGTGTCAAGCAATTACCCAATAAGGAGAACTTAGAAATTCTATTCTGCTGAGTACAAAACACAAACCAGACTGTATAGTACAAAGTAGAAGCTAGCTGTACAATGCTTGGAGAACTCGTGATGCCGTGCCAAATTTATTCAAGGGAAATTTGAACTCACTTTTTTTACACTGCCTCTCAACGTCTGCTTTGAGTCTCTTGTACTGCTCCGTCCTGTACACCAGCAGCCATGTCAGACCTGCAACACAGGTTTCAATAGAAAAAAGGACTTTTGTGAACACTAACGTACAACACAGACAGAGAATACAGTTAGGAAGGCAGAGCAACACAGTCAGCATGCAAAATAAAAACTAGGAACATCCCACTCAACTGGTCCATGAGCCCTGCTGCTATACTACAGTCCTTTGTAAGACTCGGTAAAGATGACCTAGTAGTAAATTATATGGCAGTTGTATAAATATGGGTAAGTTTTGCTGTGAAAGCAGAATCCTAAATTATTCTTCAAGGCATGTGCCTCACTAGGTGTGGAAATGGGTCTAATTTAAATACTTCAAAATTAGGAAGCATACAAAATTCTTGATTTCATCATTAATACCGAGTTTATTAAAGTTAATGCTTAAAATTTGGAAAGAGTGCTCTAAACATCAATTCAGATAAAGGAGTCAAACTTGAAAAAAACTCATTTGAAAAACAAGTGGAAATGTGCCCATACCAAATGAAATGTTCTCATATAAATAAACTATTTTAGAATACCATCAATTATGATATAAAACACAGTCCATTAGTGTATGATGCAGATAATCCAACTGAAAATATTCAAGAGCAGTTAATACTAATACCAAACTTGACTGATAACAAGAACTGCTGGTAGAATGTAGTCTGATGCAGGAATACACAGAAGCTAGGAAATGACCCGTGTGATGACTCTGGCTACCATGGTCAGCAACCCTAACAAAAAGTGCTCGGTGGGTGGAGAGCCTACATACCGCAATACACAATTCGCACAACTAAGATTGTTGATGAGAGAAGATTGCATGCTGGTCTGCAGCACATCTCTAGTTGGCAGTGCTTGGTGGGCTCCACAAACCAAACACTTTTTGTGAGGGTTGATGAGCATGGTGGCCAGAGTCATCACACGGGTCATTTCCTAGCTCCTCCGCATTCCTGCATCAGACTTAATTCTACGAACAGTTCTTGTGTTCAACCCATTAGCATTGATTAATTTAAAACACTAAATACATGTTCTAGAAATTTTGATCTTCATATCCTCAAGTCTCTGTACATTGAAAACCTACAGCAATCCCCAAATGAAATGTAGCACACATACCCACTGAAAATAGCAAATCACTAACCTCTGTCCAAATTTCAATCCCTATAGCATTATCGTTCTGATTTGTTGATGTAATTCTTCTTGTTTATTTCTGAGTTTCATCCTCTAAGTTCTAAGTCCATATTTTCAAACATTTTCTTATGTTCATTTCAGATTATTTGTTGAAAATGAGCTTAGAACTTGAAATACCCAAATTAAAATATTTTTAAGATACCCCTTCTCAAACATCTTTACAATTACCTTGCTTTGCAAGAAAAATATTCCTACTATTGTTCTACAATATTTTAAGAAAGCCATTTTAATTAACCATGAAGAAATTTAAAACTTGAAATTAGCCTGATGTGACTCACTTAAGTGATGAAATAGAATTATGGTTGATAGACAGAAAAAAAGATCTATATATTATTATGCTTGTACCTACCGACGTGTCAGCCTTTCCATCATAAAAAGTCTTCCAATTGCACCTTCGCTACCCCCTAAGAGGCATTGAATAAAGGCACAATTTTAATGACTTAGCTAAATTACTATTAATTTAAGTTTACAAATAAATTTAAAAGCTAAGATTGAATGATTTGTATCAACCTAATAATTACTTTGTAATGAAGTTAAAATTTATTATGTACTAGACAACACGTGACCCGTTGGGTCAAATAAAATTTATCAAAATCAAACCATACCCAATAATATATCCTATGCAGTTAAGTTGGTATCCACAATACAGGATTAAACAAAGAGTATAAATTTCGAATATCTCAGATCAGACAGACGAGTGCTCTAATATTTTATGTAACTGTTTTTACATCTTGAATTTTTTTAAAAAAGGTTTCTCTTACTCAGAAAAACGTCCTATCATGCAACATCAAAATGAAAGCAGCACAAAGAGTGGGATACTCTATGAAGTTGGTCTCAGTAAGCAAATACTGACATACATTTCAGTACACCAGCTTGACACAGGTACCTATAAACTATTAGCAAAGTCCTATAAAAAAAATGAGTAAATAAAATAAAGATATACATTTGACTGCGACCTGAGTATTCAATAAATCAACTACTCCAAATTTTTGATAGAGTCTCATAAAAGTCAATAAAAATATTTCACTTGCTTACTTTTATACATATCTAGTTAATCTCAGTAAAATTATAAGTTTCATATATATTTAGAACAATTTTCAACAGATCTATTTTTCACATCATTATTACTAGCAGTTAATTTTATTGATTATTAGTTAATTGAAAGCTCCCTATCTACATAAAATGAGATCCAAAGGGAGCAAAGAGACAGGACCATTTAGTGTGGACTGTAGACAACATGGGATCCATGCACAGGTCAGTTCTCACATCAATCAACCTACACATAGGAACAGTATATTAAGAAAGAATTTAAAAAAAGACAGTTAAGAAAATATGAAAATTGGAAAAAAAGTGAGAATAAAAGAGTGATGTTTTGAAGGCCTATCTAGAGCAGAAGTAACCAAACAGTGCCTCCTAGGAATGCTAGTCCCAACAGCACAGGAGAGGCAAACCTAATTAACCTAATCCTATCAATTACCTTAAGCCTTCTAAGGGGAGAGGGGGATCACAAGCACTTTTAATAAATCTATTTAGCGCTCAAACCAGCATCAATTGCGGCTCTAAATACAGAGCATTGCAATTAAAACAATGTTACATACTCCACTTCCTAAAAACATATTTTGGAAACAGAACAAACTTACCTTCACCAAATAATGCAGCACATACTGAGATGAGAACAATGAATAATGTGTCAACCCACATGATTGCTTGATTTAAAATTTTATTTTCAGAGCCTAGGTTAATAAAAAAAAATTTATGCACTGAAGTACTGTATATCTGCATGAAACAAGAGCAAAGATAAATAAAAGAATTGTTATAAATGTACTTGTTTATCAAGAGCTACTTTATAAGTTCATGATACCAGATAAAGGATAGTAAACAGCCTCATTAAAAACTTAATTCAAATAAAGAAACAATGGGTACAACAGCTGAACTTGAAGTGCTGGGGACTATACTTGACTTGAATTTTATTTAAGCCTTATTTAGTGTACCACATTGAAAAGTATATCTGAATACACAAATTATCTATTACAGTTCTATCACTACAAAATATCATAAACTACCATGTACTGTGAAAATTGCATTCAATGCATCATCAGAAGTAAAAATATTTCTTTCATACTAAACATGGTTACAAAAACTACTCTAGCTCCAAAGGATTCCGTCTTAAATTTTTTCTCATCACCAAACATGAAAAGTACCATAACTTTTCAATTTCATACTCAAGGTCTAATCCAGACATATACAATTGCGGAATGAAAGTCGAATCCAAAGTTCAGACACACAATGAATTAATCTTCTTTTCGTTTTATGTCGTCGGATCCTATCGGTCAATAGGCCTCGCCAATTACGCAACCAGTGACTGTGTGACAGCCATTTAACTTCAGCAGCGGCGAGGCCTATAATTTTCCCAAGCTGCGGATAAGAACCAACCGCAAAATGTAAAAATACCTCAGCGAAAATTTCATCCATAATATATCCCATTTTTTCAAACAATTGTTCCTAAAGTATTCAGGCAGAATAGATGTTTTTAAAAGAAGCATTACAATGAAATTAAATTCTTAACCCTCAAAATAATGAAGTAATTATTTTTTAGACGTGATTCCCCATCAATGCCAACGAAGACAGGAATCTCGATGTATGCGGATGACGTCCATCTTGATATTGATAGGAGACCTTACATCTGCCAAAGCCTTTATTACTGCTTATAAAGTCTCTCTAGGAATTACACATCGTACAAACTCATTGGATCCTCTTGCCCTGTTGTCGGTGGACCAGAGTAGGTGGACCAGAGTAGGTGCAAGCATAACTTATATATGTTTGCCGAACACTATCACTCTCTTTTATCCAATCTTTTCACCAAGAAATTATTCATTACATCAACAAGTACCAAATGATACTCTTCATGTAGACAACACGTGACCCGTTGGATCAAATAAAATTTATCAAATCAAGCATATTCAGAAATATGCTCTATGCAATTAAGTCGGTATCCCCAATACAGGATTAAACAAAGAGTATAAATTTCGAATATCTCAGATCCGACAGACAAACGTGTGCACGGTTTCAAGCAAGCAAGCAAACAAACAATCAAGCAAAACGACAAGAGTTTTAGTATTATACTAGGTAGATAGATAGATAGACTAGATAGATAGATATATATTAAAGTTCAAATATTTAAAATCATTTTTAAGTCCCGTTTGAGCTTCTAATGATTCTTCTCTATTTCCTAAAAAATATCCAAAACCAAGGTAACTAATTCATTCACTTCTGTCCCAATGAGCCGTAGCCATGATACGATGAGAAAACCTTTCAGGATTGAGAGATAAGTTTTGAATTTCAGTCATCTCTCACAATCCTTTGTCCGGGGAGACGATCTTTGAATTCTTCTAGAGGACATGAAAATTTTTCCGCCACTAATATAGGACAAAAAATAATGGAAGTCTAGGCTTCAGTTGGTAGAGGAATTTCCTTACGTCTAGAAAAACTTTTAATGAACTTTAAAGCCAGATGAACATAGCTGGCAACGAGTTCATGAACCCTATGTTTATTAATTACATAGTTAAAGATGACCTTTACCCCCGAGGTACAAGCTGCGTAAAATGTAGATTTAATGATTTGATAAGATTTGCAATTGCGCGAGAGATTAAGCGAGTTTGATACTCATAATAATAGTTATTAGCCTGTTTGATTAATAGTGAATAGTAGGCTAATAATGAATAACTATCAGCCTACTGAATTGTAACTCAGTCTGGGCGACGTGGGGAGACAGTGTGCAGTAGCCACGGAACTTTGCAGCGGCGGCTTCGGTCTGGCCAATGAGGGGCAGACCTATACCGAAATACACATGTGTTCAGGAACAGATAATGAATTTAGAATTACGAATAGTTCAATTAGATTGCATCACAAAATAAGCCCTGAAATTCACTTATATTTCCCTACGAATACAGAGCCGGAGATGCGCAGACAAAACACCGCCCGAATCAAGAAATGTCTGGAGAAACTCGCCCAGCGTAGGCACCTTGCATGACGGCTTACAAAGACTGGAAAGTGTTCACCCTATTATGAATTAACTTCAATCAATTTTGCAGTGAACACAATATTTCACAAATTTTGGGATCGTTCATGGTCCAAACTATTGTTTGGTTTATACTTCTTACTTTACTTCGGCCAGTTGCACAGAGCGTCCTGTTCATTGTACAGCCTTCATTTTAAGACCATTGCATTGGATGGGAATTATTTTTCTAAGGGGCAGAAGATATTTCTGAAAAATTTTGATGCAGAGAACATACTATACTGAAAGATATTCAAACCGTTCGTCTACTAATGTTTCGAAATTGTACAAACTCTACGGAAATATGAGCCACCTTTTCACGGTAGAGTGAATATTATTAAGTGAAATGAAAAAACTTCAAGCAAGTTCAACACACCGAACATGGAGCGATAGATGCAGGGTTAGTGGTGTTCTAGAGCTGTATTTCAGAAACTTTCAAATGACATTCAACCCCAGGTAAGATCAACGGTTAAATTCCACAGAATCTTTTTACAAACAACATAGACAATATTCATGAGAGACAAATTGTCAAACAAAAGGAACACTCGAGCAGTTCCCGATCGCCGTCTTCACATTCTAACGCCAACTAGCCGACAGCACGAGGTGAACGATGACCTCGAACGAGCGTTTGCAAACGACTTTAGTCAATGTTGAGATTTGAACGATGAAATAACACACATTTCCTTAGAAATGAGGACGGCCCTCAAAATGACGTGAGAAGCATGACTATTGTGCGATGAGTGACTTCGCGCTTCCCAAGGCCCTTATTTGGAATTTTGGACCTCCTGCACTGATCACATACATCTATGTACGTGATCTGTGGCATAATGTCTTGAGTGTTGACGACCAAGTGGCAACACTTCGAAAACACGACACTATCAGTGGCACTCACCAATACGAAAAAAAAAGAAAGAACCTTTATTATTCCAACACGTTTTACTGTTGGGTTTTAAATGCCTTACAACTACTGGTGCGGTGGGGGATGTGAGGAAAGTGTGGTTTAAACTTCCTTTCCCAAGGGAAGTACTCCGTAGTCACGTGAAAAGCCCCACCCACCTGAGCCGAGGCTCGAACCCTTGTCCTTTCGGCTGTGAGGCCATCACGTTCACCACTGCACCATGGAGCCCACTAAATTATCTTTCAATTCAAAATACTAAATCAGAGCGAAGTTAATTTTCACTACATTAATATCGATTAAAAGGCCAGAGTATAGAGTTAATTCATGAAGTTGAAAGGAAAAGGCTTATGTTTATTCCCACGGGCTTTCTCACCCAACCGCGCTGTTCTAGGCATTTCTTCGCTAAGGTTCGAACTCTGATGTGCGCCCGCGGAACTCTTAGGAAAATGAAAAATTATTCACGCTATGTTATCATTAAGGAGTGTGCACGATTACAAACAAGCAACCAAGAGTTTCCGTACAGTACAGGGGGCCTCACACAAATGTCCCCCGGACACAAAAATGTCCCCTGGACACAAAAATTTCCCCATGACACAAAAATGACCCTTGGACACAAAAATGTCCACTGTACACAAAAATTTCCCCTTGACACAAAAATGTCCCCTGGACACAAAAATGTCCCCTGGACACAAAAATGTCCCCTCCAGTTCCTCTACTCTAATAGAAAGGACCAGTTCCCCATTGTTGGGGTCATTTATTGCTCAAGATGAGACGCTCCTTTACTGAGAGGCTTTTCCGTCACGTTTTCGAACGAGTAATTGTTAGAGGCTTGAGAACAAGAATTTAGATGTGCAATTGGTTAATATTTACTGTACAGCGGCCTGCTGCACAGAGCGTCCTGTTCATTGTACAGCCTTCATTTTAGTGCCACTGGATGGGAATTTTTTCCTGAGTTGCCAAAACCTATTTTCGATAGGTTTATGATGAGATAAATGCTGAAAAATTAGTTTATGTTTTACAGCCTGTCTCCCGCCCCTGTACTTCCTCCCGGTTACGTTAGGGTTATGTTTTGGCTACGATTAGGTCTGTTACGTCACGTAAGGAGAGGTTCGGTTAGGTTACGATAGGTTTGTTTTATTCATTTGACATAAAGAAAGGTGAGAAAAACATGTGAAAAGGTGGCCCATATTTCCGTAGAGTTTGTGAAAGTTTGACATATTGGTACACGGATGGTTTGAATACAGTAAATTTCAATATAGCATTGTCTATGCATCAAAACTTTTCGAAAGTAGGCTTCCATCCCTCAGAAAAATAATTCCCATACAATGGCACTAAAATGAAGGCTGTACAATGAACAGGACGCTCTGTGCAGCTGGCCGCAGTAAAATAAATATTAACGGTACAATTTTCTGCTCCATAGAACCAACTAACTCAAGACGAAAAAACACCTAATGGCATCGCAGGTACGTCGCAACTGGGCTCTAAAATGCTCTTCATACACTAAATCCTCGCCTAAGTTCCAGCGACAAGAAATAGAACTGGGTGCTCTGTCACAGCACCAACGCAGAAAACAGACCTTAGTTCACTTTGGCCGACACCGAAGACAAAGCTGTACTGAGAAACACAACATATCAGCATCTTGTGAACGAACGACGAGTAAAGGCCATAGAGCATCTCCAGAGCTGGACCGTCGCACATCCGAACTCGGGAGGAGCTAGCACTCAAATGAGTCCGAGCACAGATCAATTACTATGTATGTCCCAACAGCCCACCGTCCGTGTCCCAACAGCCCGCCGTCCGTGTCCCAACAGCCCACCGTCAGTGTCCCAACAGGCATCACTGTTGCCATGGCAAGGAACAAAATGCACATGGAGGGCGAGATCCAGACGCTGTTGAGTCGAGTTCGAGGAAACACTAACACAACCTCCAAAAACATGACCGAGGCCCCTCACTCGGTCGAGTTATAGCACGAAAAGAAGAGTACCTGTCATAAATGTATATTTTTGGCAGTACTGATGAGGGCACGGAGAGACCGACCATGTATGCGAAATACTGTGTATTATCATTTAGCAGAGTGGAATCAATCTCATAACATTACGCAGGGTGAGACTAAATCGCCCCCACGCTTTCGTTTGTTTAACAAAAAATAATAAAACAAGCAATGGAAAAGTGTATTTTGCATTCTAAAACAACCATATCAAAATTTCATTATGAAGACATCTGAAAAATGAAAATACTTTTATTCACTATTTCATTCCGCTTTCGCTATACAAACTATGATGCCAGATTAGCAGCACCGTCTACATACAACGAGCGAGTTAAATAACTTAAAATGTTAAAAGTTAATTTTTCGGATCAACTGCCCACTATATCCTAAAGAATTCACATATTACCGTACATTTCTTCAAAAAACTCAATCCAACGAACGATCACGAACATTTTACGTAGTTTACGAGAGGCCTGCCGCGCACCGTCGGCAAAACGTTTCTCAGTGAAGTCTGAGCCGTGCCGTGGAGGCATTTCTGAGGCGTCCAGCATTGTTCTGCGACACACGTACGGCAAGAACATCCCGAACGCATCGGGTTACGCATGTAATTTTGTCTCCAGAACGAATCATATAGGCCCCATGACAGAACTTGACAGTACTTGTAGGATTAGTAGAACGCGCCATTCACAAGGCATATTCCCCATGTCTGGCTGTCGTGCCGGCCCATTCCGTCATGTGCTGTCAGAGTATCAGTACACACTGAGCTGTAGCAGTGTTTCAAAATACATCGCAAGGCTCAAGAGACGTAAAACTATTGATATTTCAATGTACCATAACTCTAGGGCATCGCAGTTTTATTCTACACAGGTACTTCGTCACATGTTCAACTTTATGTTCCCGGATTATTGTGTTTTTTTCATAGGTGACTTTTAATTTCACCGTGTATGATGAAATATTTTACGTATTTGAACATTACTTTAAGTTTTTAAATTAATATCATCACATTGCAGTGAGCGATCGACTACTGTATTAGAAATCGAAGTCTACAGTATGGAAGTGATTTACATTTTTCATTACAGCACTGTATTCCTATTTTTTGAAAATGAGATTCACTATGAAACGTGCGACACTTCCTTCCAAATAAATATCCTTCTGTCTCTCTCAAAGTACACAAATTTGTTCAGTACACTAATAAACCTCACATATGACACCGTCAGCGCCTGAGGATACAAATCCATTAAAGTTTTAGAGTCCCCTAACTTAATTTCAAATTCTCGACGTTCAATTTTGAGTAATTCTTACGAAGTTCAATTCCTTTTTTTGCATATTGCAGCCTATATTTTCTGTGTAATTTTACGGTTGTATCAGGAATGTACAAAGAATCACAAGAATTTTAGGCGATGTTTACCGTGACGCCTAACATCTCAGGCGCGACGTATCAACATCTCAGAGTGGCTCGACACCTTGCACTACGGATGAGGCACTGGAAGATAAGTTTACAGCGTGCATGAGGCACAAACGTAAGCTATGCGCAACACAACGTCATAACTATGTCGTAAGCTGCGCGCAACACGTCATAACTATTCGTAAGCAGTACGCAACATAACGTCATAACTATGTCGTAAGATAACGTAACGCAACGTCATAACTATGTCGTAAGCTGTACGCAACACAACGGCATCACTTGTAATTTAGCACCGGTCAACACAATACTCTGTGCTGTGTTTCTGTGCTACATAGCAGATTGTGCTAGGATCTTGAAATAAGTACCTTAAAATGGAACAAAGTTTTCTAAAAAATTAATACCCAACTGGATACGATGGCAATTTTTGAAATATTTGTATCATTAATACCCACAAATAATATTCAGTTATGAATAAAACGCGTTCTTAAGTAGGAATTAGATAGCTCGTAAGTTCGGCACGTCAATTCTTATGAAACACGATGCATGCGTAGAAAGCAAGCGACTGGTAGAGGTGCTACCAGATTATGAATGGAGAGTAGGTTATGAATGGACGGTGACCTTCACAGCCTCCCAATCTGTGTTGACCGCTAGCTCGCCCTCCAGGAGTCCGGGCCCGAGTATGACTTGAAAAGGAAAGAAACCTTCTCATTTGACATGCTGCTTAGTATCATTTTTCTTGTGCCCATTAGCGCTTATTTTTAAGACTAGCATTTAGGCGTTGTGCCGCCGTCTGGTATAGGACCGGTACCTAGACGCGAGCATCTGCAGTTGTAAACATATCAATTCCGAGCCAAACTGACCTATCCTTTTCGAGTTCCAGTGTATTGTTTTTGGAGCTTGTTTTGAAGACGGCAACTGCCAGGTGCAGCGGGCTAGAACTGTCATTAATTGGGAAGTGAGTCATTGAGGTTATGTCAGGCAATTAGATTAGCCACCTGGGTCTCCAGGCACGAACCCAATAGAAAATTTGTGTGACCATCTAGAACGACACGTTACACGTCGAAAAGATCGTCCACGTACTGTGGTCGCAGTACGAGATCAGTTGATGCGAGTGGTTTGCAATCGAACATGCTTACATCAGAACACTTGTAGACTCAATACTGGGCAGAATTGCCGCCATTACTGGTGTTCGTCGAGGTCCTATACCATATAAGTAGCCGATAACTAACATTGTGTTCGGAGAGCTCGTAATAGGTACCGGAATACATGCTGATAAGTAACAAGTAGATTAAGACAACATTATGATTGACATTCGAAGCAAACGTTGTACTCTGAAAGGAACATCTTGACTTTGATTTGAAACGGACATGCGCAGACTTGTACGGCTTGTTTGTTAGGCTGCAATTTAATGCAATGTTCTTGGCACCCGAGGATGACAATTCGAAACGACTGGGCAGCGAATCACTTTCCATAACGACGCATTTTTTGTAGCGATAATTGAAAGGCACAATGTCTAGCACAATCAGGTGCCTCAAAATACTTTTTTGTACTATTGCCCTGTGCAATTCCCAGTTGTGTCGTTTACCCAATATCCGCTCTCTAAATTATCTAACATGCCCATTAATTTGGTGTCTCTTCACGTATGTATGTATGGGTCTCTGTATATTCAACTGTGCTTTTTCAAATAATGTTATTACTATTATGATTATTAAAATAATTATACGCTGTCACTTGTACTTGCAGTTCTTCATGGCCATCATTGAGTAACTCCGGCATTTCATTTATCATTTCAGTTCTGTTGAGTTTCTGTTTATCATGTATCTGTTGTAAACTTCATCTTTTTTATTAGCTCTAAACTTTTTTTAGTCGAAAATTTAATTCAGACGCAATGGTGGTCAGAGTGAGGACCCTTTTTTACTCACTGCAAGGTAAGAGTTCTCCAAAATTTACCCCCGCGTTATGCTTTGAGATATGAAAAGACAAACAAACATCGAGCATTGACAAATATAATTTATTTACCTATCGCCTATTTCCTAAGCTAATTTATTACGAAATTTTCGTTGAAGCGTCCTCTTCCAATTTGGTTACTTTGGAAATTACGTAAACATGATTACGTTCAATTCACGTCCGTCGAATAAAAAGCTTGGAGCCGGCAACATAAGATGATATTTCGTAACTATCGAGGTTACACCCATCTCCCCATCTCACTTTGAAGCTGACTTTTGAGTGACTGATACGCTAAATTTTGGAGAAAAAAAAAATTGACCCACCATGCGTGGGTGTTTGTGCTAACGTCAAGATATCTGAGCCCTAAGAAAAACACGGCTCTTGAACGATGTATTGGAGATAACATATGAAGATAAGCTAAGCAAAGTTTCACCTTCCGCTAACAGGTGCAGTGACTTGCAGAAAGTTAGGGTGTGCCCCCGCCTCTCTCCAGATGTGAACAGTTGTGGTAGTAGTGAGGATAGCAACGCTTCAGGAACTCGGACTATTTCACCCCGAAAGAGAAGGGACCATTTAGTATGGACTTAGGAGAACGGGTAATCTATGCCGAGGTGTGTTCCCACTTTTTAGCAGATATTCAAACTTTTGTTTGTACAGTCGACTCAACATAGAGCACCAGATAAGTTTTAGTAAGTGACCGCTCTACACTTGTATTCCACATATAGAGCGCTAAATAAGGCCTAGTAAACAACCGCTCTAGACTTACATAGAGCGCTAAATAAAGCCCAGTAAACAACCGCTCTACACTCGTTCTCTACATGAAGCGGTGGAATCTGGAAAGAGCGTCAAATAGCACGAAAAATATTTGTTTCATGCAAAGCAAACAGAACGCGTTATGAAAAGCAAGTAAGAAGATAGAGCGGTTGTATACTGAGACCAGTAATCCGCTTTATACGGAGAACGACTGTAGTGCGACTTAAATCTGGGTTCTGCATATTGTACAACCCTAATTTATAAGAGGCTTAATTTATGGAAGCCTTAAATTAGGCTTCTGCATATTGTACAACCCTAATTTATAGGAGGCTTAATTTATGGAAGCCTTAAATTAGGCTTCTACATATTCTACAAATATCGTCTAACTCTAGTACGAGTAAGCGGCCTTATAAAGCGCTGAATCGATAGTACGGTGCAGATCTTCCTCAATTTCCGTCAGGATTTTTACATGAAGGAAAAGACAGATAAATAGACGTCTCGAAGCTGTGACGTTGGGCTAAAATATTAAGATTTTTGCCTAAAAAAAATGTCCACGGTGACCTTCCAATAATTTTATAAGCCATGGTCCATACGAATTACTTAACGTTGTTGCTCATTATAACAATTTTATGACGATGTTGTCGGAAGAAAAGTAAATGACTTCATTTTCAGAAAATAGAGTTTAAAACTACTACTGCCACTCTGTTTTATTGGGGGTTATTCGTTAACAAAATCGAATATTATCCTGCACTCGTGGAAAGAAAGCAAAAACGTATTATAGATACTAGCAGTGTTCCTCTGCAACATGTTAGAAATAATTCATCATCTGTATACCCTGAATACCATTAATATCTCGAATATACGTCACCGTTTTCATTTCAATTGAAATGCTCGTGAAAGATTCTTGCAGTTTTCCCGCATGAAAGACGGGAAAATCGCAGTTAAAAATTATATGTAAGGTTATGAATTGAGCAACGGAACGCATTTGTCTAACTTGGCTCAGGAGCTCTGAGGCATCATAGAGCATTGGAATATCCAGAAATTTCCTGAATTCGTTGGCGCAGGAGGCCGGTCTCCTTCACATCAAAGAACTAAAAAACTTCAAAAAAGAGCAACAAAGATTGTCTCACTGCAAAGACACGCTCCCCGTGGCGTCTTCTAGTGAATGTTTTTAATGTTGTGGTGGGCAGCTGAGGAGCAATGTTTCTGTATGGAGGAGCAATGTTTCTGTATGGAGGAGGAATGTTTCTGTATGGAGGAGGAATGTTTCTGTATGGAGGAGCAATGTTTCTGTATGGTACACGGATGAGAACAAGCACGTTTTTTTTCACGGCAGGCCTACCGAAATTTCTTCCTACTACCGCAACCATTGCATGATGTCGTATGAAAACTACTCTGAGATAGAGTTCGCCTAATTTTTTGGCGTCGTGGCGTTCTGTAAACTGTAATTTCATTGATCTCCGCATTAGCATCAATTTTCATATGAAAATCTGTTAAAAAATTATACCCCGCCGTGTTAGAAAAATATTTTTTAGGGGAGCAGGAAACAATATATAGTGAGGGGACAGGAAACATTGTCATCACTGAGCTTCCCAACCACCGACTTTTAACTCGAAATAAGATACTTTATCAAAGTTTACATAAAAATGCTCACTAATTTCCAAACCCATAAGTTGATATTTTAGCATTATTCTAAAGTTTATGTGTTAACGATAACGAATGGTAAATGACGGCTAGGTGTCATAATAACTTTGCCTTTTACATCAACTTTGTTCTTGCGCTAGGTTCTATGTAAATGCAAGATCACTGTGGCAAAATTGGCCCCGAGGAAATATTTTAAAAGTAGTATGTCCGAAACACAGTTTACACAACTTTTGGAGCATCGAAAATTCATTTGAACACATGTTTTGCATCAGCTTCACCCGAGTCTGGGCTGGGATCTGCCAAAAGGCGCAGCAGAGCACGCTCTACAAGATTAATGGACGAGTTTGACCAGTCGAATTAGTATCTGAAAAAAGAAGTAATAAACTTCTCTCAATCTAGCCAGGTCTCACAAACTCATTTTTTCCCACGTCTTCGTTAGCAAGTTCATAATAACCTCGCTTTTTCATACGCGCATGAATATGCGTCGACTTCATCAACGTAGTGTGATAGTAATGATCGAATAACAATGAAGAAAGTCCAAGAAGCGCTACAGTTTCTGTGCACCGTGAAATCTTGTGGTTGGCTTAACAGTACCAGTCAAAAGTTACACGCCTCTCCCTAGCCTCCGAACCAAATTCTAAGTCTATGACCGTCAGTCACGGACATTTAGAGCGAATGACCTCCACCGTCATGTCACATACGTGAGTCGTCTACGGTCGAGTGTGGTTGAGCGCTAGTGAGAGGCCGGCTGAGTACTGCACGTGGGGTCTAAACTTTGTTTCGAAGCGGGTAACGAAGGAAAAAGCTTTGTTGCGAAAACACAAACGCCAAGTACTGAAGTAACTAAAAATCTAAATTTTAATTTTTGTCTCACCGCTACGTAATTGTCAGCTCGAGAGAGCCAATCTTTTTGTTGTACGTCGTAAGTATTTTGGTTTGTCAACTTAGTGTCGTTGTTATTTTCAAAAATGGTAGCAGTGGTGTTCATTATGACGCGCGTAACGATGTGCCGGTACATTGATTTGTACGAAGTCAACAGCTGCCTGGAAAAAAGTCCATCATTTCGAAGTTGGAGAAATGACGTTCGTCCCGGAATAATGGAGGACGTAACAATCTTTGTTACGAGTTCAAAAGGTGATTTATTTTTTACTACTATAGTGTGTTTGAGGTATAAATTAATACTGTTATTAACAATGGACATACAGCGTGGATTTCAAAAGGATGGTAGATGGAGTATTCCAACTGATGAAATAAGGCTCCTTTAATCGTTTTGGGATTTAGACTCATCGAAACCCTCTGGGGACCCGTAACGTTGAGAATAAAGGAAAGTGCATCTATCGATCTGTAGTCTGTGTCAATTCTTATTCTTTAATAATTTCATGATATTAGTTTCTTCGTTTAATGAATGTCAGTCACGCCACGTTGACATTCGTAGAGCTAACTCAGTGCTTCATATTCAATTTCGAAGGGATAAAGAAGACAAATTATAATCCTATAAAGTGCACGAAAATTTAACGCAAATGCATAATTCTAAGGCATGCTATTGTAATTTCTGAATGTATTTGTATACTGGAATAAAATTTGAAAAATGACTACATCGAGGGGAAAAACGCGTAAATTCGAGGTGATGATCAATGAATTAAATTTTGTTTCAATCCTACAAATATTTCCCAAGTGCTGGAGGTAAAGTTTTGAAAATATCGAGAGAAGTTCGTCGAGGATCTACATAAGATTTTCTCTTTGTTTGCGAGAGCTTTTCACCGATATCTTAAGGTGTAGAATTCGAGACCGTGGCTGTATTTTGGCCTATGCGACCTCTGACGCTTTTGACGCGTTCGAATCCGTAAAGAATTCGAAAAAATTATATTGGGTCAAAATAGTTTCCTTCCAAATTTTAAAAATGAATTGCTGATACAATATACCCATTGCTTTCAAGAAATTTACCATGATTTTTCATTTCCCATCGGAACTTTCCAGATTTTCGACAAATTAATTAAATTCTTAAACAATTTTTAACAATGGTGACGAAATGTTTTTCAATCATTGTAGGCTTATCTTCGTCAAACCGATTTTAGATAAAATCCACTAAAATAAGACTTATTTGGAGCATAGGTCGCCCTGCTATGACGAATATTCTGTACGGCTTCTATAAAAAAGAAACAGCGATGCGTACTTTTCTGCGGCCAACTGAAGTATCTCTACAAAATATCGTCATGGAGAATTTAGCAGTTTTTTAAATTCTTGACTTCTGCTAGGCACTTGCGTGTGAAGATATCATAATACTTTCTAAGCTGCATTGTCGCAACATTAAGAGAATTTCTAAAATAATCATTCTTAAGAAATCTTAGGTAATTTTCTGTGAACTTTCGACCTAAGGAGCGGACTTGCAGTGTTAAATCTAACTTTTTTTTCTAACTTACTTGCCATCAGCGGTGGATTTCCTGAACGTTCTGTGCTAGGACCGCTTCTATTTGCAATATTCTTCAATTATATTGTTGAATCTGCTTCATTTTCCATGTACGTAATGATTTCCCTTTGATGTACTCGACGTTTCCCGTGATTATGATTATGATGTTATAGGGAAACTCAAGTAAAGAGCACTCAATGAATTCACCTTAATATTTGCTTCACGCTAAGTGTAACATTTTTTGTCTCTTTTCTGGTAAATTTTAGTAAAATAAAATGCATTGGCAAATTTTATAATTTTTGTTCATATTTTACTATGGATTCAATACGTAAGAAATGGAGATTGGATAACTTAGAAATCACGGTTTAAATCTATTTCGATGCATTTTTAACAAAAAAAAAACATGTCAGACTTTATAAAGATACTGGTGACGCACACTCGTACTTGATTTTAGTTTTAAGTCATCGTTAATGTTTACGTTCACTATAATTTTAGCTAATGTTTTATTATCTATTTTTCAACATTACGAAATTGTTCTAGTCCATTGCGTGTTCAACACTCAATTAGTTACGAATCATTTTAATGAAACTATTATTTGTCTGACCATAAAAAGCAATTTCTCAATGTATCTTATATCATGATTAGACGGAAAATAAATAAAAATAGCTTCTACCCACATTCAAAAATGGAAACCTCAAATTGAAGATAGGGTCCGACAGGAATCTCAAATCACAATAAAAATATTCCTATTATTCAAAAGTCACAGAGGTCATATGTTCGATTATAAAATTTCAGTTCACTGCAGCATAAATCACATGTTTTGTGTAGAGGGAAAGCTGCCATTATTAATGTATTAGTTGCTTCTATTAATGGTTCATTTGAGTGGTCAGTGCCATTAACACTTCTCATGCAGAAGAAACCATTGATTACAAACGGGATGCTCAACCAGCGTGTAAGGCAGGAGTTACAAGCACCCTATAGAATAAAACTTATAATGGGTGTGCGGTCTGGTCAGATTTGAAGATTCTAGTCAGGCGAATGTAGCAGTTCTTGAGAGACATTCTCCCTCCTTACCAACCGGTATAATTGAAGAAATTGGTTTATTAGTGGGCAATCTAACCTTGAGTATAAAAAGAAGTACAATCGTTGCTATAAAAAACATATACTGACACTCAAACCAGTCTGGTTTGTAAAATTCAGTGAATATCATCTGTATTTTACCGTTTTCAATGACATTAATTGACGATGTAATTTTACAAAACCAGACCGATCTCAGTGTCAATGCATGTTTTTTATAGCAAACTGATATGCTACGAGTACATATAGGCTCTCTCTGGACTATTGACCGCTAATCTGAAAGTGTTATTCATCATGAGAAGATCGCTGAGTTTACGGCTGTTATAACACACAGTTTTTTTATTTGACATCGTTATCAATCTGTTTCACAAAAGACTTTGTTATACTTATGAAAACATGTTCATAATTTTTTAACTGGGGTGCATTTGATTTTCACAAAATGTCCAAAATATTTCGGAATTTAGGCGATTAGTATTATCATTTCTAAAAATTTGATTTAGAATATTATTCATTTTAACATCGACTAAATTGTTTGATAAAATTTGTATATTAGCAATCATCAGATTCTAAGTATTTCGGAACGAAAATTCTCCCAGGAACTAGACCTTAGACTTTTTCGCTCTGAAATTGCTCAGCATAAATATAACATAATTTATGATAACATTTGACCAGATCCTTCATTTGATATCGAGCCTTCGCGTGATAAACATGGGATTTGAAGTGCAATAAACTGAAACATCAGGATCAGACTTATGAATTGTGTTACTTGTGAATGGTAGGAAGATACTTATAGCAGTTTTTGGGAGTCCTGAATGACCCTAGTTTTCATTTCAATTTCTTTTTAACTTGACTCAAAATTATTATTTTTTCAGCCTGGGAATGATTATGACTGTAACGTTTTTTAGGATAAAAAGAAGAACCTCCTTGACCACAAACGTTAAAGGCTTTAAAAAACCAACGTTTCAGATCTTAAAAAATTCATTTCCAGTGCCTGACAGGAAAAACAATTAGGATTTTATAAAACGTTGAAAATGAAACCGTACTCTACTCTAAAAAATACACAACAAAAATAGGAATGTCTTCATCCCTGTATCGTCTAACCCTAAAAAATAAAAATAAATTTTTTATTGTTGTAGGTTTTGATGACATAAAGATCTAGATAACCACATTTATATTGTATATGCTTTAAAATAAGATTTCTGCTTCGTTCATTTGTAAAAGTCTTATTTGTTGTTTTCGGACACTGAAGATAGAATTTTAAGAGCCGAAACGTTTGTCATTCAAAAATTTTAATGTTTGTGACCACCTTGGTAATTCTTTTTACCCTGAAAATTAGATTTCCTACGTTGTTTTTTATAATTAGGCAGGTAGTAATTTTATTATAATGATTGGTAACTTTTTGTGTGATTCAGCACACAATAAACTAGAACAATAATGTTATTCTCAATGATGGAACTAAGGCTGACCTTGTTTAACTTTAGATGGATTACGCTACTAGATTAATGATTCTGAGACACTCAGAAAGGATGCAATTTTCACTTGAGCTTACTAAGCAAATTTCCCTCCCTTACGAGAGTAATTTTGATTCGCCTCAAGTACGAGAGGGTCATTTTTTACTCCAATTCTCAGTGGGAATCGAGTCATAGCAGTGACTTATGACTAAAATAACACCACCTCAGGCATGACAAACGCCATGCTTCTCTCTCATTAAAAAATTCTCGCTAAACTGAAACAAAATTTGGACCAGAACAAACGTACGTCGTATGAAAGCCTCGCAGACACACATACAACATACAAGTATACAAGGCTTTCCCAGCAGCGATACGAGGATGTGGGGGGGAAGGTGTTTTTCGATCACCTTCATACAGGACGAAACATGCCCCATACTCCTTCAGTTTTATTCAGTCGCGTTGATTTGAAGTTTATCGCAAATGATGCGTTAGCGTTTAAAGCGAGTCTCTAAGTACGAGTTCGAGAACGCTGTCACAGATATTTTAGCAGATATTTTTTTGTATAAAAAACCCATTGGCATAGATTTAAGCTGTCATTTATTAGCACGAAAATCATCTAACTATCACTTCACCTTAATTAACCCTTTACCGTTCCAGAGGTCTATATGTATAGTACTTTCCATAAACCTACAGTAGTTTTTGGCTAAAATTAATGTGCAACATGCGGCACACATTCATATGGCAACCGTTAGTTTTGTGTGCAAACCTGAACGCAGCTCTAGCACAAAAAATTGTTGATGTTAAAATAGTTAAATCCATTCAAATAAGTCTACTGAAATACGAATTATTATTTTCCGTGACGCGATTCAGTTATGCGGATGCTGGCTCGAAAAGCTCGAGAGAGAGAAAGGGTTATATGATGCACTTCTTTCCTAAAATAAGTCCCCGTAAAATGGCCTCTGCGAATGCGAGACACCCCGAGATTCTCATCACGAATGTATTTGAGAGAGCGTCAGCGTTTTCTGCCTTCAGAAGTGAGGCCCTAGGGCACTTACGAAATTGTCACTGAGTCATCCATCACTCCAGGCTTCCTGCTACTAAACTTCCGCTCGTTTAGGAATTGATGGAGTTTATTTCTTTATGTCCTAAGGAATTGATGGAGTTTATTTCTTTACTGCCAATCTTGTATCATACACTTATTCACCCGTTTCTTAAATAT
>VOMN01089834.1:0-27385 GCA_014899125.1 Orchestia grillus | reverse complement strand
AGACATCGGTATATATAAACGCAATGAGGCACCGATAATTCAAAAAAGGGGTGTATCATAAGAAGAATATTACGGTTCGACTTTAAATAGCCCTTACTTGACAATTAGTTACTAAAATTGCCATAGTGTTTCACATTCCTATGGTGTAAGCTGGTTTAAGTGGGAGGTGTAGACACAAATAATGAAACGTCATTTTTGACGCAGCGGTTCATGAGTTCGTATAATGTATTTAATAAGGTAACACTAACATCTTACGGTAATGGCGTTGAAAACAGTTTTCAGACCTATATCAGGTTCTAAGTAATAAGGGTCAGATGTACAAGAAATTTGGGTGAGAACGAGCTTACGTTGTAGGCACAACCATTGGGCAACAGCGCCCCCAAAGCTCGTCAAGGCAATGCAACCCCGGTTACCCCCCGTTGCAAGAGCGACCCCCGTTGCAAGAGCGACCCTCGTTGCAAGAGCGACCCTCGTTGCAAGAGCGAACCCCGTTGCAAGAGCGACCCCCGTTGCAAGAGCGACCCTCGTTGCCAGGAACGCCAAAGAAGAATCCCAGGCAGCCAGCCAGACCTACCACAGCGAGAAAAATGACTAAGAAACATACGTACATGCGTCTCGAGCCAATAATACATCTCAATTAATTCAATTACACCTACTACGCAATACTAACTAAAGCCCCTCTGATTTCATCGGGAACTGAAGATTCTGGGCAACGGAGGAAACCGCTCTCTGAAGGAGGAGTGCGAGCTCTCGCCGGTCAGCAAGAATCGACTGGCCGAACCGCACGATTGGCAAGTCGCTAGTGCCGGTCTTGGGCTTTGTTCTACTATTCTTATACTGAAAAGTAAATGAGCTTACAGATTAACACTTTCACTGCGATTCTCTACACAAGTAAAGTTACATGCCGACAAACATCTCTACTGTGAATTTAAAATGAAGGATTTTGGTTTCACGAATAAGGTTACTCTATTAATCTTCTTCCTAAACAGAACTAGCTTATTCGATTGAGGGACACAAATTTGACAAAAACTCGAAAATTTCTACTTATACATGATAGTTCTTTGGTTACATTAGGTTAGGTTAGATGATCGCGTGTACCATATATGACCCACTTCGGAGGCAAAGTGTTAATAGTCGAGTTCTTCCGTCCCACCTGAGTGATAATTCACTCTATTGACATTCCACAAAACTAGTAAAATCTGCACCTTACTCACCTAAGGAACATGTACCCGAGTGTGAGAAACTTCTGGGCTGACGGAGAAGTAGAAACGAAATGTTGATTACTACGTGAAACTCTAGTCTAAGGAAGAAACTCTTTTAGCTGGAAAGTCAGAAATTATTAAGAGTTCGTAAAGAAGTTAGCAACAATAGTAAGCAAGTACAGGAGGACGAACAACTCTTATCCAGCCATTACAGCTTTCATCAGAGCGAGGAGCTGAACTCCTCAGAAGATTTAAGATACGTTATTAACGTACGAGCACATTCACTCGGAAGTTAGCGACAGAAAGAGGGTAAGCAATGGATAGTAGAAGTGCTTCTGCAATGGATAGTGCTTCTGCTCTCCTAAACCTTGATAAGGAAAAGAAGGATGGCAGAAGTTGCCGGTTAGCGGGTGCGTCCTCATAGCGCAGGGCCAGCAGCGGTGCGCATGGATGCCTCTCAGGTCTTGGGTCACTCGGAAGCCCAGGTTTTCAAAATAGATGACCCAGCGCTACCCCAACGCAGAGTCTAACGAGCTTAAAATTCCCCTCGTGAACAGCAAGTGCCCACACTCTATGGAGGCGATACGGTCTCTGCTGACGTCACAAACAACTCCCCGACGCCACATTCCAGCCCTCTCCCCCAACCCCTCCCTTCCCCCTCAATATTTCTTATTAACGTTTGAACGGCTGAGTAAGCCCCGTGAACGAATGGTAAATGTTAATTTTTCCCATTCTGAACGTTTGCACATAACTAATATTTACAATAAAATAATTTAAAATCCGTTCATATGAGACATAATAATTGAAATGCACAGAGTTTTTTAAATAAAACGGTACAACACTTACTCAACAATTGAACTGCAAAGTGTGCCATATATGCTACACTCGATCATCTAACCTTAACAGACGCAACCAAAGCAATAACATACATGAATACAATTTTTTTAGTTTTCATGAAATTTGTGTTCGTTACGCGAATATGCTACCTTAGATTAGAAAGTGAATTGACCGAATATCGAAATATGTGAAAATATTTTTTTTGTAAATTCATACCGGAGATATCTGTCGACATGAAATTTTTCCTGTACTTAGAATCGCGGTCAAAGTGTTGTACATTATTTTCAAGAGGCATGCGCACTTCATGCCGTACGTTGATATTCCAGAGGTATCACGGGGCGTCTCCATCACAAGAGAACGGTGGGTTAGGAGGCCAGATTTTAAATAACTGAAGCCTCAGTCAGCACTGAAGTCCCTCAGTGGCAGCGACAAGTGCTCATGAAGTTCCTGTGAGGAGTGGAAGATTTGTCATCAAATTTGGGTTCGATGGGTTTGCTTTGGTGTTCAGCAGAATGTAATTGGGGAAAAATAGGACAGGACTGGTGGAATAGGGGCAGGCATTATTGGCAAGAGTTTCTGCAGGAAAAATGAACAAAAATGCTGACAGACATGGATGGCGTGATGGTTTCCTTAAAAGTTAGGCTTGCCAAATGATATACATTTCTGAAATTACTATGTACAACAGGGCGCCGTAATTAAAGTTCACGAAAGCTCTAATTAAGGTGAATTTTTGTTTACACTATAGTTCGTAATTCACGAATTAGTGTACTGCAACACTCATTCACGAAGGTACTAAATCGTACCAGAGTTCTGAATAACTTGTAACTAACATTTACAGCTCGTGAATTAGGGCGCTCTTAGCTTTATTGTAATTAATTCTTTTTGTCTAAGATGGAGACAGGTGTGTTGAATATACGCCCGCAGACCTGTACTACTCCGACGCCCTGCGACCAAATTACGAGAAGAATGTGACAGCTCGGCAGTATTGTAGCGGCTCCAACTTTACTCGAGACAGAATAAGTTTGGCAGAGACACGTCTCGTGTGAGAGACAGGGAACCACGCTGTTGCTGTCAAGGTGTCTCTAGAGACTCGGAGGAGAAGGGAGGAGCTGCGAAGAGGGAAAGGAGACTGCGTGCTCGTTTAATATTGAATCTTCATGCATCTTAAAGTGCGTCTGAAAGATATCAAATATCGCTGTAAAATTTACGATAAAAACCACCTTTTTGATCTAGTTCAATGCGTTATTCGTTTTCAAAATGTAAAAAACTATTTCAACTGCTTTTCTAAGTTCATTATTCAATAGTACTAAGTCTTTGTAAAAATACATTAAGTGAATATTGTTTGCATTTTTAGTGTCAGTCGTATTCAGGGTAATCGAAAATTAAATCACCCAGCTTTTTATTTTTAATGCGTCATTAACACGTCCGCCGCCCGCGTATTGGGCCACCGGTCTACAAATGAGGTAATTCATCATACTGTTGCTTACTGGTTCGCGCGTAAATCAACAGTCATATTTTGATTGCATTTAAGAAGACGCTCAATTTGAAAAATTAAAATAACTAAACCCTTCGATTTGTGTAAAAAGAAGAAGCGAACAAGAAGGATCTACGTCTAAACTTCAAACAGACAGGGCCTCCGATTTGAAACCTAACCTAACCCTAGAATTACTTAACTATGAAGCAACCTGACGCAGGGAACGTGTTGAAGAAATATTTTCGATCTGATTGTTGCAATATAATAGAAAACAATTCAAGAATGCTCTAAAATTCCATTTCTTGACCGTGGCCAACATAGTTACGAATTACATGGGGCACCGAACTGTTCCAGTAGATTCAAAGCTCAATATTTACGTAGTTTTGCTTTTGAGGCATCGAGCGCTGGGTTAGAATGGCGTGGCATTATAATCTGAAATACCGACCGAATAGACAAATCCTACAGACAATCAGGAATTATTGGGGGTCGTTCATTCTTACCTATGACGTAAGGATGTTTTAGTAGACCGGCATCAAATCAATTTTGATTCTTGTGATGGTGCTGAAACCTGTTGGAGGCTCCACGGTGAACTCCGAAGATATTCCTCAGCCTAAGGATGAAATTTCACGTTCAAAAACATCAGAAATAAACTTCTGTAGGCCCGACTTCATACTCAAGGGTACAAAAACGAGAGAAGACCTCGCTGCCGCGGCAACATGGACACAAATAACCATGACAGACCGAGTCACCAAGTTACAATATTCCTTTCGATGAAGTTTGATCAATGAAAAACTCTATCGTTCCTTTCAGGATCACAACTGATGATTTAAAAATTTATTTTCAACGGCGAACACAAGGTTCAGTAGCAGGCAATCTTTCTTAGCAGGTACTCTCCTGAACACTCATGAGCTCATAACGATGGCTCTTTTTTTTTTGCATGGCTCATTCCTAAAGACATCTCTAAGCACATGATGCATCGAAAACCTGTAGACATTGGCAGCTTTAGTATATTTTCTGTAGGATAAACAGAGACAATTTTACTCGTCTATTTTGATGAGCTAGAATTTCAACACACTTCGCTGTAGACCACGGCCTCGTCAACCTGCGATGGAACTTGTCACGTATTTTAGACTTGGTTAAACGACTTTCCCTGCTGCTACACGATATTGTGGCTGTATTGCACTTTATGTGATAGCCACTGCCTTGAACTTAACTTTACTCCCCATACTGTAAAATTAAAGAATAAATTATAAACATTGAAACAATGTATAACATTTATGTCCTTGTATAGCTAAACTTTAACTTAAAAATTGCCTTGTCTTAATTCTTTATCACTCTGAATTTTACTGTCTTTGTTTTTTGAATATGTTATCCCTGTTGTGCACGTTCTAGAGAATAAGATCAAAGACTTCAATAACAATAATTTTAAGTTCCGAATGCAATTTGCATACACAGTGCAACAACGCACGAACCGACCAACTAATACACAATAACTGATGATCCGACCAACTAATAAACAATAACGTATGAACCGAACAACTAATACACAATAACGTATGATCCGACCAACTAATACACAATAACGCATGAACCGACCAACTAATACACAATAACACATGGTCCGACCAACTAATACACAATAACGCACGAACTGACCAACTAACACACAATAACGCACGAACTGACCAACTAATACACAATAACGTATGATCCGACCAACTAATACATGATAACGCACGAACCAACCAACTAATACACAATAACGCACGAACCGACCAACTAATACACAATAACGTATGAACCGACCAACTAATCCACAATAACGTATGAACCGAACAACTAATACGCAATGATGTATGAACCGACCAACTAATCCACAATAACGTATGAACCGAACAACTAATACATAATAACGCACGACCCGACCAACTAATCCACAATAACGTATGAACCGAACAACTAATACATAATAACGCACGACCCGACCAACTAATAAGGTCGACCTGATCACGGAAAGGGCCCTGGCACGTTGCACGCCGTTCACAAGAAATTCCCTCACTGCAGGTCTTCTGTTCCGTTAAATTTGCGCTCACACAAGCAATAAGACCCGCAATGGAAATGAACATGGCGCTTTCAGCAACACTCTTATTTCAGAAACGTACAATTCACCTTTTCTGTATGCCACAGTGTGTGTGTATTTGAGACAAAGGTCAAAATCAAGGTAGCAAATTCAGAGGAGGTGGACGTAAGTCTAAAACGAAGGGAATATAATGTTTCTGCTGTTTTAATTAGCTTTAACGTAGGTCGGTAATTCGATTTGCCAAGCAGTGCACGGAATTCCCCTGCACCTGAAGCCCACCTGCTCTAGCTACATGCAGCTGCAGAATGAGAAGAGAACATTTTGCGTGAAGCGTTCGAGAGGTATCCCTCTATGCCAAGAATTATTGTGCACGTGAAAGAAAATGAATGAAGGTATTTCGTGTTATATTTAAGCTACATATGCATGTCAAAGTCTCGTTCATGAAAATTATTATCATTATTATTGAGAGAGGACATACATGTCTCAGTAAAGCTCATAATTTCCCCGTCCTATGTACACACAATTTGAAAGTATGTATGTGCATGTCTTCTTGGGCACGAAGTGCTAAAAACAGCTTAAATAACTGCAACTATTCTGCTGATATTTCCTCAAATAAAGTGAAGTGTGAAGGTAATATTTTCAGCAGAATTGAACATTTGTGTTTCAACTCGTAAAGCTAACGGTGGCGCCTCGTCAGTGCTCGCAACGAGCGACCGCTGACCGCAGAAACTTGCAGCATTTGGCGTTCCTGTAACCCTAACGTGTTGCACCGCGTTGCTTGCAGAGGGATCGAGTTGCAACTGAGGCCAGTTATTCCAACGACAAGATGTATTCGAATACGTGAATGTATGGGTGAACATTAAAATACAGGTCAATTTATTCTAGCATGGCAGCCAAAAATCGAGCAAAAACTGTAACGCTGAAGCATACAATTTCTGAATATATTGCAAATGGTGCAATTTAAGTTTCAAAAACTGATAATGAAAACTGTACGACTCATACTTTCAGCAGCCATTCATTTCTTCCTGTGGAAAGAACAGCGGATCCTGCAACAGAGCTATCCTGGGAAACGTTGTTCGCGTCAGACACGTCGTTTAGAGTCCTTTTGTTGAAAGAGAGTAGCACTAAAACCCTCTTCAGAACAGTGGGTCATCAAAGGTGAATTATTCTTCCCAGAACAGTGCATGGGGGTAACGAAGTATGATGTACACTTGCGTCTTCTTTGCTAATGAAAAATTCAGCAGCAAAGGGCAGTATCGCAATATTCTGTGTTGTGCGCTACATTCAACAGCTCCAGTAATTTTTTTGTAAGCATTGACAGATTTTGTTTAACTGTAAATATGCTCGCCAACATTTCAATTATCCCTGTTTGTGTGAGTGTAGATGTCCAATATGACTGCATTAAAGGAGAGCGCCTCAATACACTCAGACGGTACATAAATTCACTCGACGATGTATAACACCATTCATACCGAGAAACTGCCTGAAAATTTAATTAGCTACAAGAAACGAATATCTAAGCATTACCCAGTCACAAATTCTTGTAAGGGTGCCAAGGTAATTTCTTGAAAGACGTTGTTCCGCTCATCTGAACAGAGGCATTGCCATGCTGAAGCAATTACGCCGGTGCCCATGAATGTTCTAGTTAATCAGGCAGAGGCGCGTCCACACCATCGCCCCGATGTATTAACATTAACAGTAGCGTCGCTCGAGACCTGCGCCCAGCCGCACCCGTAAAAACAACGAAACTCGTCTGAGCCTCTCCGCGCATTACGTTGATTGAGTTGGACGATACGGACTCGCGCAGAGAGCCTGCATGACTCCACGTCGTTTTTATATGGAGGGACTTTTTTTCAAATGAGGTCATTAGTATAGTGAGAAATATGTGCATCGAGCCCTGAATAACTTCTTTGATGCACTTTTCCTCGAAGATTGAGGTGCGGTTGAGGTTCAAGTTAAGTTTTTGATGAATCAGAAAACAATCATGGACAACATTAGAATATCCTTCATGCTTTGCTAACAACAGATGCCACTTTGATCAGATGCCACAACATCAGAAACCGAAATCTTATATTAACTAGTCGCCGTTTTAGTCCGGTTTGCCACGAATAAAATTACAAAGAAGTACTCGAGGCCTGAGGGCGCAAGTATAAGTGAAGAATCAGCAATGCAAAGGCCAGTCTCCGCATGCACAATTAGAGCAGGAGGGCGGAAGGGATTCTAAGCTCTTAAAGCAAATTCTGAGATTTATTCAACAGCATCGTAAAAGTTTCCCTAGTATTCCCATTCTACGTTTGAGTAATTTTCACGTACATACTTCAACTATGCAGATGTATTCAAATAAATGCCTTATCTACTGCAGACGCTGCACAAGTGCTATGGTAATCCTGTTTCGCAGACTTAATTTAATCGTCTTAACATCCTCTCCCTTCTCACGTTTGTTTTCAAATTTTAGTTGTTCAGACTGTAAGTCAATTTTTTAGCCAAATGAATAGTTTCCTAAGCCATCTTCAGAGAAGGATGTCTGAAGAACATGCGATTGTAGCAGCATGACGTGTTCGTGCTACAGTAGCAGCACGACGTGTTCATGCTACAGTAGCGGCACGTCGAGTTCAGACGTATGACGATTCTCCAATCCAACTATTTTTCAGAACATAAAAAATGCAAGAGCATTTTCAAATTCAATTTTGTCACGTTCACTAAAATGTAGCATTTGTATGAGAATGAAATAAACATACGACCCAGTGAATTCATAAAGAGAGCGATGTTCGAACCCAAAATACTGAAAGTGAAAATTATTTTGCACGAAATGCATTTGGCTACAACGCTGAGCTCCATTAACATGGAAAATTATCCTCCACACCTGACGCTGCGTTAAAATGAAGCTTTTGATTCAATGTTGTGCGAGTGCTGTTATTCGGCAGTTCCCTCCACAAGTTTCCAGGTCTCGAGCGGTTATTTCATTTACATCTCATGCATGACAACTTTGTAAGCCTATGAGAAATCACCGCGCGAGTGTGGACTTACATAAAATACCTTGCGCTGTGCCCGTCTCTCATTTGGATGATGAAGCCTCAAGGGCCGAAGATTATGCGCAGCTACGGGAGCAACCGCCTGTTCTGCGAGTTGTCCATCATCGGATTACAGGAGAAGCGTTTGCGGACGGCCCTGCATGAGCTGCGGGCATCATAGTAGATTTGCATCGCATCGCATTTACCATCGATCTAGCTGTCTTCTTTGCCAGGCGGCTCTGCCGCTCATTTCCAGCCAGAGACGTCGAATCGGAGCCCGTCTTTTGGATTTGAGTGCGAATCCTGAATCTGACAATTAGCCGATTCTTTGCTGGGATTTTCATGCATTGATGAGACTTTTTTATTTTTGGAACTCTGTGCTAGGGTCTGATGAGACTAAGATCGAGTTATGTAGACGGAACTTTTGACCATGTATCAGATATTTATCGCACCCACTCTATATACAGTCAATGATCTAGTGTAAATGTGGATTCATGTAAATATGGCATTGTACGGTTTGGAAGTGAGATTCCATTGCTCTTAAATAGCTGACGACAAAGTTTAGTCTACGTTACACATAGAAATTAAATCGTAAAAGAATCATGTCAGTCATTCATTCCTCGACACCTCACAAAACCAAGAACATCACCTCTTTGGTGGAGCACTTCTTTGCTTTTATTTTGTGTGCTTCTGTAAGTCCGTGAACGCCAAGGTTTTGTCATTAAATGGTGGCAGCGATGGGATCTTTTGGAATGACGAAGTATGATGCTAGTTTAACTGATAAATTTCAGAAAAATAAGTTTGCGATTGTGCCTGATTGAATATAAAAATTGAAAAATACGAGGGTCATTCAAAAAATACGCGGAATTTTGTATTTGTTTATAAATTTTTCTATACAATGGATCTATTTTTCAACATAACATCCGTCAAGGTAGATTCACTTCTCCATGCGGTGCTTCCATCCTTTTAGACCATTTTTGAAGAAATCTGGAGACCCCTTAATGAGCCATGTTTTTGCAGCGTCTTTTGATTCCCCAGTGTTATAAAAATGGACACCTTCCAACCGTTTTTTGGGTTTTGGCTATAAAAACAGTCAGATGGAGCTAGGTCTGGGCTATAAGGTGGATGTGGCAGCAATTCCCATCAAAATTCTCTCAAAACATCTTTTGCAACGCGTGAAGAATGTGCTGAGGCATTGTCGTGGTGGAAGAGGATTCCACGATGGAGCTTTCCTGGACGCTTTCTAGCTAATTCTGCTCTCAATTTCCTCAAAACTTCTACATAAGAGGCTCATGTGACACTTTTTCGACCTTCTAAAACGTCTACAAGTACGAGCATATTTTATCTTGTAGGCACTCGGAACATGGGAGCATTCCGCGTATATTTTGAATTGCCCTCGTAAAATGCCTCTGCATTATTGAAGTCCCAAAAACTCTTGCATTCCAGTTTTTATTCAATCTATCTCAAGGGAAAAAATTATTTTAAGGTACAGCATGACTGTTTCGAAAGTATTACTCAGGAAATCGAAGAGTAAAAACAGTATTCACGGTAGAAGAGGTCAATCGCCAGTGAAGTCTATGTACATCTAACGCGCGAATAAACTTGGATATACACAAGCACAAAATTAGGTCAGGAGTGAGTGAAGTGTGTGAAGTGAAGCGAGAGCACTGGGGAATAAAAACAAAGATGAAAAAGCTTAGATTTAATGAGCTACTGTAGGTCAAATATAATTGAAATTTTATACCTCACTACCTTCATTTCTGTATTTTTGTACTCAGTGACACCGTGAGCATGAAGAATAATATACTCAATGCCCATGTTACCAGCCACAAGACGATATTATGTAAAAATAGGTGGCTACGCAGTGAGGTGTCGCTGCTGGAACGCCACGCTGACGAGCTCGGACCGACGTACTGAGAGTTTACCTTCAATATCCAGGGGTTCGGAATGAGCTCATAATACGATAGTTTTGACATACCCATAATGTGACATACCCAGACCATAGTTAGAATGTTGACCGACAAGCCCATTTATGCCTAGTATCACTGGATGTAAATACCAAGTCTATATTAATATCGCCGACATGTAAAATTTATACTCATTGTTACTGGGTATTATAAAATATATTAACGAATAATTTTAATGAAAATATCAGTATTTAAATTTTCGTCATTGGTTCGTAAAAGCTTACGCACTATGATTCATGGTACGCATACTGTAGGTTCAATGAAGTCGAATTATGCTCCTTCCCTAAAAAATTCAATTCTAAACTGATTGACTTCTCGGTGAAATGCTCATTGCGCTTTGTCTTAGTCACCGAAGTTGAATGCTGAGTTTGACTCCTGAACACAAAAATTTGAGCATGATTTTCCGAATTAAACTTCGCAACATCTTACATTGCAGTTTGTCTGGTCTTCTAAAAGTTTCAAAGAATTCTCACGATCTTTAGCACGGGTTTGAGGTATAATTTTTAAGTGCAACGGAAAGCAGTTCCCTTAATCCCTCGTGCATGACACAATGCAGCACTGAATTAAGCGCTTCTTCTTTACCTCCGTGCGTGCGGGACCCAGAGCTTGCTGGGCACAGTCATCCAAGAGGCTTCATCTCGTACCCTCTAGTCTCTGGGGATGATTGGGTACGTATATCTTGTCTTTTGAATTAATTTCTAATCTTTGACTAAGGTTTTTACATATATCATCAAATATTTGAGAACTATCACAAAAATCATTCCTAGATCATGAGCTAAGATTGTGAACCTGTTTCTATTCTCTGCAGCACTCTTCCTGATCGCCTTTTCCGTCGATTGTACAACGCTGTATTAATTTAACTGCCGTATTTTTTTTAAATGTTCATTCGCACATTAAAAGAAGTCTTCTGTCATCTGTTTAAAAAGTATTATTTACTCGGGAAAACATTGTTGGTCATGTTTTTATTCACGTTTTTATTTCAGGTTTTACAGTAAGCAACTTCATCGAGAAAGAACAAAAATATTTCATCTGTTTTCTTACCATTATGATATCGAAAGCAAAGTGAGACATGTTCACATATTTTTAGAACTTTCTATCAATCCCTGATATCGTTGTAATGATGCACGCTTGGAAAAAGTCTTTACATTGACAGAGCAATATTCGGACCTCGGATCATTGAGTGAAAATGCGGAACAGCCTGTATGGAGGTCGCTCGAGCGTGCGGACACGGTCAGTTCGCATCATCTTCACAACGGCGAGATTACTAGGAAAATGTACTGGTTTCAGAACTGTTTATGCTATTTTTGAACTGTTATTATTAATTGAGTACTTAAGTGAAATAAGATTTTCTTTTTTGTTGATTTAACGTTCACTTTGATAACGCAAAGGAGCAGAAAAATTGGAAGGAAATTTTTATTCTGTATTTTATCGATGGAATGATCCATTTCTGTACTCAATTACTGAGTACGACAAGGTATGAACGAATAAGAAAACAACTAAAACTCTTAATACAGGCAATGAGCAAACATGATTTCCTCCATTCTTCAATACCCCATTGAGACGTCTGTCAAATGCGGATGTCAATTGGGCTATCTCAGATGGCATAATGATCGACAAGCACTTTCAATTGCCTCCCCCAGGATTTCTTGGCTTGATTATTGCTTGCCTTCAGCATAAATCATCCTCTTTACTATGAACCATAAATTTTCCATGGAATTCAAATTGAGTCTGTTCCTCTTCGAGTATAGTAATGATTACATTCGTTGCGGCTCTAGCTGAAAATCTTGGGGAGACGATGAGAATTTTTAACTTATAATTCCAAGTCCAAAGCTCCACCTTTTTTCTTAGGGGAGATGAACGCCGGGGGATTTCATTCAACTCCCAAGTGCTGACTGTAGACCGCATTTCAGAATGGACGCTGAATAACTGTTCTTTTTCTCTCATAGCTGACAATGTTTCTTATAATCACTTTCAAAACTGACAGTCACTCTTTGCAAATTTTTCTCTGTTTCCTGTAGATTGAGCTCCTTTTTAACTCTTAGTACTAACTTCTCTTACTTTCTGAAATGACGTCATAAATTCGTCTCAATAAACGGGAAGAAACTCGTACGCGCAAATTTTCTTCTCTTCAACCTAGGGCACACACGGCTGCAGACCTGCTCCGTGAACTCTGCTGAAGGCTTTAGCGCCGCCCCCGACCCACGACATGGCCACGAGGCGGTCCGACACAAAACCCGATTTGGAACGAGTGAGAGGAAATATTTCAGGCATGGGATTTCAGTGGCAAGAGGTTCAAGCATGCTTGCCTTGTTAGCTAGACCCGATCAATAATAAAGTGCATCTCTGGAAATACTACAGCATATTTGTATGTACAATTAATTCACTCGCGTATGCTTCAATTTGACAATTTTAAATTAATTTGTATACCGGCACGATCAAAGGTTATTTAAAGATTACAGTATCGTTAATAAGTAAATAGACTTTTAAGTTGCACCATACGATGATAAAAAAAATCCTGTCGGACGGAAATTTCAGGATTCGTGTACACACCGCTGGTTGAACGAGCGCTCGTATGAGGACGAGGTCAATCTCGTTTTTTATTTAATTTCATATGAAAATTTATGAGTCACAGGCTCGGGACCATTCAGAAATGTGTATTCTATATTGAAGGGGCAATATTTGAACCACCTACCTTGAACCTAATTCTGGCTTTTTAGCGTTCTTTCTTGAATACTTACGCCTGCTTTCATGTTCTCTACACGTCGCAGTTTTTGAGCGTGGGCACCCGCTGGACAACCACCAACATGGCTCCGATTCATTCCAGTTTGTATTCATAAAACAGAAAAATTTGATGTACTGAATACCGTGCGAAAATGAATTGCGGTTTCGAGTAACTTCTACACTGATCACTATCGTAGAAAATAACAAGTGTTAAAGACCACACGTAGCGTCTATTTGACCACTACATTTCAACTCAGAAACTTTGCGATGCATGTTTCAGGACTTCATTAGTTTTTTAAAAAATTGATAGTTATGTTATTGTACCTCCTGTAGGGGATATTATGACTGGACAGTTTTTATATTTAAATATCTTATGCCCCGTTTTCCAACACTACAACGTTCACATCTTCCACTGTAAGAACCAGAGGCGGTATGTAGGGAGAATATTATTTTCAAGCTAGGTCAACTTTTTTTTGTACTGCTGGCCTGATATGCTACTTGCATTGTGTACATTTTTTATAATGATTTCGTGTTAGGAAAGAGAATTATATTAAATATGACTGAAAAATAATTAAAAGTAAATTAGACCGTACACAGTTCTTCAGGTTTTGCTTGATGGCGAGTACGATCAACCACGAATTGAATCGCATTGAATCTGCCAGTAAGTCATTTCGCTACAGACCTCAACTGAAGTTTACCATTCGCTGCAGAATTCATTTTGTACGGCATTTTGTTACTGCACCATGCCACTGTCTCACGCCCGATACATCAAGCAGCAAACCGTAAAGGAGCGACCGAGATCATTCAGAAATCTAGAGTCGCGGAGTCCTCATTAAACTGAAAGAAGAAGAATCTAGAGTCGGAATGATCAGCTGGGTGAGTACTGAGACGGTTGCAGAATAATAGATAGAAACAAGGGATGAGTGCACTGGATACCATTAAGGTCAAAGATTCTTATAAAATTGACATGCATACAAGTGTGCAGAATTATTTTTTGTCTATGTTTGTCAAATTTGTCATTGCAGCATACATGAAATTAAAAAAAGTTTTTACAGTTTGAAAAATGTACAGGATGCGCACTAGTAATTTAACGTTTATACAAGCACTAAATTATCATTCAGTGATTTTTTTTCAAGCAATGTCAAACTTAAGAGCCTAAGGCATTAGTTTTTAAATCGTAATTTTGTTCCATTAGTGAAATTGTGAACGGTCAATGTCTATGAAGTTAAAAAAATTCAAGCTAATATTTACGTTACACAAATGGACCTTCAAAAATGAAATGTGAAGTAAGAATTACGAAATAGAAAATACTTACAGAATAAATATTATGGTATCTAATACTTGTTTCAGATAATTCTGCAGGCCCATCTCGTATCCTAGGTAATGATCAGGAATGCAAGAAAATGATAGCAGCCTTAATTAGGCTGTGTTAAATTTCGTGATTCTATACCGAAATCATAATTATGTGTATAGTTTATCAATCATTTTTATGAGAAAAAATCCACACGAACCGTAAAAGCTGCGCCTCTTAACTTGAGATTGCATCGTCTGCGTTGCACCGTTTGGGTAGACTGCTCTGTGGAGTGTGGACGGCAGTGAGTGTGCAGACGCTGGCAGGTGAGGTTGTCTTACGCATTGCGGGCAGCACCTATGACTGCTCTCGCGAAGACCTGTTGACAGCCGAATTTTTCTCACGAAGACTAACGAACGAAAATATTATGTTCGACTCGAATCTAATAAAGTACGTGAAAGTTTTATGAGTGAGCTGCTCGATACATGTGTGAAATAGCAAGAAAGCACTTGCGAGTGAAACTTTTAGCTGGTTGAATAGATGTGACACGAAATTATTTGATTCTGTGGGACGAGAATATCTATGATAAAACTAACTAGTAGTGTTCGTGTGATTTGCGGTACTTAGAAATATGTATTGACAATGAATTGTGCTGGATTCACTTTAAATTTGTCTTATAATTTGAAATTTCACAGGTACATATAGATGTTTGGTTCGTCTTACATAGTTTTGTAAATAATATTCCGGAAATTCATCACGCGAATTGTGGTCTGTTACCAGTGCAGTCAGTGTTTAAGAACATACAATTGCTGCAATTATGATGATCGCGTGAAAAGCATCTCCGAGTGGCAGCGAACTGGGAGTCGCCTTGCTGAGTTACCGTTAGCGACATTTCGATAGCGAGGAGAGAATCGGTGTATTCATTATTCAGTATCGGATGGTATTTGGCCCACTGCTTGGATATACCATAACTGTACTGTGATCTGCTCCTGAATGGTGAGTACTCCGATTTATATTCATCTACGATAAGAATAACAAAGCATAACAGAGTAACATTTTATTTCGTGCTTCAGCAAGTTACGAAGGAAATGGTAAATAGATCAAACCTAGCACGTCGATAAAAATCGGGTGAATGTTTTCTGTACCTGTGATTTGACGTTCCTATTGTGAAGGAAATCATGACGATGCATTAATCCATTGAATGATACGGTACGCTATTTCTTGAACATCAGCGTACGCTGTCAATGCACAACTGAAGTAAGTAGAATTGTAATAGTGCGGCCGTTCCATGTAGAGCGATAAGTCCGTTCCGGCAAACAACTGCTTGCATAGGGCGGTATCACAACGTGAACAATCACTAAATAACACTTTTGTTGCTATAAGAAGCAAATGGAGCGTAGCATAAGAAGGTAGAGCGGCTGTTTGCTGGAACCGATCTAGAGCTCTTTTAGAGGGATGACTGTATTACTTGTGAGAGTGGTGGATGTCTTCTAATCGAGCTGTGAAGGAAATGTATGATGCGATCCAGCGTGATGTCTCAACCGCCAGATATTAGAAGGGAGGAGGCCGTGCATTTTTACGCAAGGAGACCGAGGCGCCAGACCAGCTACGCTCCCTGATGCACCCACCACACGCGCTGTCGTAGTACCGTGATCTGCTCGAGGGAAGACTCCCGAGAGCGTCATTAATTACTATTTAAATGTCACCGTTATATTCCGCTAAGTTCTGATCTATGATGGAATTTGAAACTATCGTGTTATTTTGAAGAAAAATATAAGTGCCAAATTCTATGATTGAGTTAGTCAGCCGACTTTGAAGAGACTCGTAATGTACATAACACTCAATTTTATACTCCTCAGTAAATCTGAATCAACTTGTGGTTGACTAGCGGAGGGCACTCCTAGTGTCCGGACGCAGGACGTGTTTACCTATAACCGAATTTTCGGAATCTGTATTTTTTTTTCGAGCTTTGAAAGAGCGTCGAGAAATGTTTCTTCGAAACGCAAAGATGTCCAAACCTTCCTAAATGGACGCTCCCATCCTTGGTTCATCATGTCCGTAGACTGTGGAAACCAGCGATCCATTTCACGTTTGGCTCAAATTTCTCGTGAACGTCATTGTTCCCTTCGATTATTTTGGACTCAATCCGTGTACATTTGAATTGTCTGTGTCTTCCATAAAATTACATTTGAAATAAGCCTCACACAAGATGTAAACCTGAGGTGAGTAAGCGTAAATGGACATTGAGTTTTATTGCAACGTTGGGCAAGATGATGAACTTGGCTGGTCCGCAGATTATAAGGCAAGGCAGCCACGCCTCGCCGTAGCTCTCAACGTAAAAATTTACGTTTGAATTGTTGTTTATTTTGTCTGAACACTAGTTTAAACTACAGTCATGGCGATTTATCCGGACGGGGAAGTAATTGCTACTGTTGCTTGTGTTTTTCCGTTACTTGTTAACATTCCGTTAACTCTTATGGCCCCTAGCGTTCATTTTATATCAGCTTTTGCGGAGTGTGTCTGACGAACGCAAACTCGGACTTAACTTCACTAATTTGGTGAGAGCGTGACCAGACTGCTCGACGCTGGGACCGAGCCGCCCCAACCCAAACCTTTTTCTCTCCATCTCTTGATTTCCGCGTACTCCGAGAACTCGCATATTGACGTTACATCTCTTGATTTCCGCGTTCTCCGAGAACTCGCATATTGACGTTACATCTCTTGATTTCCATGTTCTCCGAGAACTCGCATATTGGCGTTACATCTCTTGAGTTCCACGTACTCTGAGAACTCGCATATTGACGTTAAATCTCTTGATTTCCACGTACTCCGAGAACTCGCATATTGACGCTACATCTCTTGATTTCCACGTACTCCGAGAACTCGCATATTGACGTTACATCTCTCGATTTCCACGTACTCCGAGAACTCGCATATTGACGTTACATCTCTTGATTTTCACGTACTCCGAGAACTCGCACATTGACGTTACATCTCTTGATTTTCACGAACTCCGAGAACTCGCATATTGACGTAACATCTCTTGATTTTCACTTACTCCGAGAACTCGCATATTGACGTTGCATTACACTACCAGTAGCGTGATCTTTGGTTCTGAGGTAAGAATTGGTTGATATGTTTTCGATATTTCTGAACTTACAACTCATAGGTAAATTTTCGAATATGGAGAAGAATAAAGTATCGACGATGAAGGTTGACCCCATTGACGAGTTCCGAATACAATAATTGTTTTCGGAATTATAGAATTTTAGAAATTAGTGTAGTTTAGGACGTATTTTGTTTTTATTTTAACCCCTTGAGTACCACGAGTCATCGCAGTCGCTGTTTAATTTTGGCGTGTTACGAGCGTTGTCTCAATTCGGCACATTCTCAGCCGGAGAACTAGCGGGACGGGGCTCCCTCGCAACCCAACCCTGGGCACGGGGCAGTTGTGCGACGGCCACCTCACGAACTCAACACACTAACCGTCAATATTGACCACTGAAACTTCTAGATACGTTACGTTAGGTGTAAAAAGAAATTTGAGTTTCGAATTGATTTGAAGAATTATCTACGCATATGTTCAAGACTCAATAGGCTGAGTATATTGCTCGCATTGTAAAATTTCATAATCCTCAGCCTAGCTCTAAGTATACCCTGCATTTCACTCACCGTGCTGCTACCGTCATTGTTGCAGAATAACGAACGCTGTTAGAAGCATTGTCGTCCAGATTTCTGGTCAATTTAAGTCTTTCAGCCGGTGTCATCTCTTATTACCTCCTCTGTGAGGGCATTAAATTGAATGCCTTCCTGCACATGGGACATAGGTACCAGGGTGGGTATGTATGAACGTCATAGAAAAATGAACACAAGTGTGCATTTATGATGGCATGAGGAATGTTTCAGTATGATTTAAGCGCTCCCCAATGTAACAGCCTCGATTCAATTACTCTGTATTTAAGGATAGTGATTAATTGAGGTTTACGTGCTGCTACGTAGAGTCCGTCTTGACAAAAAAATTTCTGGCGTGCATAGAGCTTCGCGAAGCTGAGGTAACAGTTTTACCACAGAGGTGGCTCGAATCCGCTGCTGCGGCACATTGTAGCAGCTTTGCGTCCGTAATATCATGCGCTTGTACGTTTATTTCGTCACGTGTCGTGTTTCGTTGATTTTACGGATTGATTCAGACCACTCAAGCGATGCGATGCAGAATCGGTGGCTGTGGTGTTCAGTATGACTCAGTACACGACAGTACTGAACAATTTAAGAAACAAAAGACCGTTTTTGTTTTAGCCTATAGGAATTTTTATCTTATATTCTTATAGATGAAACAATATCCTTCATACGAGTGAAAAATTGTCGGTCATTCGAGCCCGAAGCTCGTTTTCGTGATGAAGAAAATAATTTATTCGATAATGAGGATACCATACTGAAATCAATTTTTTCTCTAACTAAATTATTTTACACGGAAGCAAAGCGCAAATGTGGAAAGTTTTGTGGTCTAAAGAATTTTCCTCGCGATTCGTACCGTGTCAGTAATAGGATAGCAAGGATCTCGTCACAGCTCACAGACGTCGTATTCCTGCTTGTCTGCTGGCGAGGTACTTGCTATCGGAATTAGCCTAGCGCGTGTATTTACCGAAAAAATTAATTAATAATTTTTACGTGACGTCAGCAAGGATTCCGTTAATTTTCACTTCGAACTTTCTGTGAGATGTGGAAGTTTCTCATCAATGAATTCAAAATTTTCGAATCTTGAAAAAGTTTTGGTTTGTCTTAGCAGCCTTTAGGTAGTCGGTGCTTGGTTGTGTTGTTGAGTGCTGTTTACATGTTCGTTAGCGTATTGATGCTGAGAAAAATGACCATGCGCACTTTACAGGCCGTGGGACATGACAGAGTTCGGTGGCTCTTAGTTGGCCACAAAACTAAGAATTAATGCGTGTACTGGGCTTCCTGATTGTACGAGTGCTGGGTTAGAGAATGGTGTCGCTATTGCTCCATTAGCATCTTCTCATGAAACTGTGTTTCTATCGCCTTTTTTTTGGTTTCGTTTTAGAACTTTAACAAGATATTTTAACGGTACATCTAACCGATAAAATAATTAGTTACAGGCTTGCACAAAGTCGTAAAAGCTCAAAAGATCAATTAAATGGGTGAAAGGGAGAACGGCGTCTCCCTGCAGCCATCACTCTATTCGATGGTGTTGTTCGTTCTCATAATACGTGCTATTAAATGAGCGAGTACGGAGGCCCGTGAATAAATAATCATTTACAATGCAGTTTTTGGATAGAATTGGAACTACCATCATAATAATTGTACCGGTCTTACATGACTCGTGGAGGCATTGTTGGGGTCGAGAGTCAACTCGATATTTTGTAGCTAACAGTCCCTTTTTTGTGCAAACTTTGGAAATACTGTCTAATGTTCTCAAGTGACTCGCACTTTCAGTTTTCGTTCGCGCATTTCATGCGAAAGGCCTAGGCTTGAAAGAGACCGTCAGCGGGCACTGCACGTCACGCATGCGCGGACCGTGACTCCAGGAGTCCTGTTACGGAGCTGCGCCGGTTGCCTTCTTCCTGTAACTCGGCCAGTGTCGTCCTGCGGCTCGAGTGCGCTATTTTAATGTGATACTTTCTATTCATTTTGCCTCTTGTAAATTTTTCATTGGAATGTGTTGATTCAGACTCGTATCTTCTATTTGTCTCCAAGATTTCACTTCAATGCACAAATACCGTCTCGTAGAGAACTAATTCAGTAAGTGACTACTTGCGAAGGTATCTAAAGCTTAACTTCACGTTTTAAAAAAGTCTATTGGTGTGATTGATAAAATTAAATGCTAATTAATAGTTATTATTTATCAATGAAGTATGAAGCAAGGCACTCATACAGTGAGAGTTGTTATTTAAAAATGAAATAGCAGCTGTGTTTGCTTCGATATCTTATTCTTTTTTAATATGGAATGAAATAGTCATATGTGTTTGGCCTGCAGAATTTTTTCTTTGTCATGTAAAATAAATTTGAGAGAGCTCAGCTATTTTTCCTGGATTTTGTTAAGTTTTCTGAATTCGACAGATTTTCTTACTTGGGTTGAGTTTGTATAACCTAGTTGAGATTCCTTACTTCGATGAAGGTTTTCTTGCTTCGGTAATGTTTTTATTTCTTCGGACGAATATTCTTTTCGGCCGAGTGTTCACTGTTTTTAGTCGAGACTCGACTGACCACTTCCCCTTCATTTTTTAAAATCGCCGTCTTCTTTCGTGTTCTGTTCACATAAGTCGATGCGGCCTGGTCTTTATCTCGGGGAGTCGAGCTGGGCCGCACTGTTGTGGCCCTGCTGGCCTGAGGAGGGCGACCAAGTCTTTTTATGAGTCACCATTCGCATGTCCCGCCCCAGCCAGCCTACTGCCCCAAAGTATGGCCGTGCCAGACCTGCGGCCGTTTTGTGAATAATTGACTCGTCTGCGGCCACCTTGCTTATGAATGGAAAATGTACTGATAAATTGTTTCCTGGTATGTACGTTTTAATGTGTTTTTTAACTGCACATGCCTTGCATGTATAAATGATACTCTCACAATTGAATCCGGAAGCTGTTTCGTTTCGAAAGTAAAAGGTAAAGGAATGTGCACGGTCAGATCGAACCAAACGAATCTCTTATTATATCCTCGTAGGAAGAGTTTCATAGAAAAATCCAGTCATTCAGAGCCCAAGCGGGATGTTTTTCCCACCCTGGAAGAATTTATCTGCAATTCCTGCAGGTATGTCGGCATTTCAGCTTGCGTACTCCATAACTTGCACTAATTCATACTCGTATGATAGTTCTACAGTAAGCTATACACACTGTAATAGATGTTAACGTTTTATTAGCACTATCATCACAGTACGACCTTCTCATTAGCTTATAAAATTTTGAAGGAAGCAGTTTGCAGACGCTCCTCATTCCTCACATGCGCAGTTTTAACCCGCTCCGGAGTACGTCGGAGTAATTTGTTATTCATACCCAAGGAGGAAAAAAGTATTTCTTTTAAGCCATCAGGTTTAATTTTGGGCTCGCCTTCCCAGATTGTGTTAGCACTAATCTGCTATCAACAGATGCTGCGCTGCCTCACGTTCTCGGGGCTCAATAGATTTTTTCTCCCGATGAAGGCACGTTGGCTGTTGAGAAAAAGCTCCCATTGTTATTCTTTCATTGGACTTCAATACTTGGTGGTGGGAACATTTTTATTTTGAGGGTGCGGCTGCGGTGGACCTCATACCGACAACGGCAGGCTTTCATTTGACTGCGCACTCTATTGCTGGGAACGCGGCTCCCAGCTGACGGCTGTTCTGGCGCTTCTTGCGGTAACAGTGGCCCTGCTGCGCCGCCCCTGCTGTTCGGTGTAAAAAACTGTATTGCAAATACGTCGTGTTCAGAATCACGATTATTAATGAATAAAACTCTCGGGTAAACATCACTCATTTTCAATGGTTAGGATAGATAAAAGTTGCTCGAAATGATTGATTCTTAACATTTAGGTGGTGGTGCAAACTAATCAGGCTGCGGATGTGTGCGTCGTGAGGGGCAGGTAAGAGTCATCAGTGCTGCTCGCATTCTAAACATGAAATCTCGCTCTGGTAAACGATTGCTTCTCACCTGGTCGAAACTTTCGTCCCGTTCACGTGCGCAGGTAAGGCGACGGTAGAGACAGGGCTGGGGTAGTTTACCGTTGGATTTAGCTTGGATTTGACTCCATGTCCATCTTTATTTTTCAGCAACGAATTGTTAGTGCTGGATAATTAAGTCGCTGCTCTCGTATATTTCTGTGATTAGTCGCGTTTCACTGTAGTATACTGGAGGTAAATATGATTGATAAATAGAAATATCTTAGAAGAAAGTCCCGTTTCATTAATACTGGCGTGTATCTTTCTTATGAAGTTCTTAAGCACCATTATCATTGGCTCGGTTCATGTGAATGTCAAACTCTTGATGCTAAAGCATTCAAGTCATCCAAAGTGCGCAGACGACCACAGTACTTGACAAGTTTTGCTGCTTCTGGTGAACGTCTGGTGAGCGTAGGTGCCACATGGCTGTAGAACCAATGTGATATCCATGGATTAGAGTAAACTAGTAAAGTTCATAGTGATTCCAATATGTTCAAGCTTAGGTCTCAACTGTGAATCATTTCCATAGGCTCAGACTTCACGTAACTCAAAATTTTCTCGTTATTTCCCCTTAAGATCGAAGCAGTTTTGAGGTAAGAGGTTTGGCGAATCTAAATATGACTGAAGAGTTTGTGACTGAAAAAGGTTTACTTCTTGAATTTTTAACTGAACAATACTTACACTGGTTTAAAGGTTCACGTTCGGACCTGAAAACAGTTTAGCATAGGAAGCTCCTAATGTCTTTTAAAATAACTTTAATTCCTGGTCTGACCTAAATGGAAGCATGACTAAAGTCACAGCATGGCCACAAATGTCAGTACTGGCTTCGTGTGCGGAGCAGGGCTGCGGACGGGCGCTGTCCGGGGGCGTTTTGCGAGATGCTGGAGGCGCTGCAGGGCGCCGCCGTGGAGAACGCGACAAACCTCAACCGTGCAGGCTTGCGGGAATAACTTTTGTTTAAGTTTCTCTGGAGGACGTTGCAACGATCCATTGTTGTCGAAATGCCCAGACGGAACGTTGGAGTTGCTGGTGCGGTTGAGAGAACATGACGCAGCATCGTTTGATTAAAATACGTTCCAGTCCAAGTGATGGTTTGTTGTTCAGTACGGTTGTTCTCATGAGAGCCGAGGTTTGCCATGAATGCCCGGTGCTTTGTAGAAATATTTTCTCAAAGGGTGAATTATGCAGTTACTCATTTGAAGCACAGAGCCCAAATGGTGCCCGTTCACGAGCCTAGTGTTGCAGTATTTCCTCTTAGTTTCTGTTAATGCTGTCCTAAACATTCAATAGTAACTTATGCTTTATCTTTGATATTGTCAGGTTAGTCTTATTATTTTAGGGTAGTCACAAACTCTTAACATAGCTCATGAATTATGAAAATAATTTCCTAATTGCAAAATTTACTATAGCAAGTGAAAAAAGCCCGTATATTTGATATTTCACTCTCTAAAATAGAGAAAGTTATTTGAATGAATTCGTCTTACCGTAGCTACTGTAAGGATCCGAAAAGATGTTTCAGGTAAACGTGCTCCGTTTGTGTGTTTTTTCTGGAAGAAATGTCACGAAGGGAACAGCCTTGGCGATGTCACTTGTAACACAAGTGACATCGCCAGATGTAACGCAAGGCAACCTGTGTCCTGATATCTCATTTGAGCGCGGCGTGTGTCAGTCGCTGCGGGTGTATCCCATTCCAACATCAGCCTCGACTGGTTTTTATGCGTGCCACCATCAATGATGGCCGGGCGAACCTGCGGCGTGAGCTCACAGATTTTTACAGCGACGACCATGTCATTAAACTTAATTTAAAATTAGAGAAGTTCATCATTGTTAACAAATGCTTTCACAGGCTAGCTATTGATAACTACGTGAGATTAAGAGTGTACATGTGAAGCAGACATTCTAAGTATTGTAAATTAGTGCTTACGTCATAAGAAACAAGTGAACGCGATTTGCGCCTGAGAATCTTTGTTTTCACAGAGCAACAATCGAGAGACTCGGATTATCTCTGACAACTTGACGCGATATTCAAATGGTGCGAGAGAAAAACCTGAAGAGAATTTCAACTGGTCTCGCATTAAAATGCTAATTGCAGTTGTATTACTTGGTACTTTTAAGATGCCCACGATACGGTGGCTAATGAGCGCGTTTGCGAGTCGCATTCCTATGCTAATTCTGGTCATCGCTTCAGGGGGCAAAGTGTCAGTTTTTGCTCCACACTGCCGAAACGAAGGCGAAAAATTCGGCCTGTGTTAGGATCTTTACGACTTCATGCGTCTTTCATGCCACGCACGCGCACCAAAATTCTGGTTTGCAAGTCTGTCTCGAATTAACGTTGTGCTTCTTTTGCTGCGGGGCAGCTTGCGGGAAGAAGTACCAAGTATGCAATAGCCACACGATGATGATGAGTCCACCTTGTCCTGGACAGCCATTGTCGCTACGCTGGAGCGCCTAAACGGCAGCCTCGCGCTAGATTTCTCAGCCTCGTAGTAATACGGGAAAAAATCGCACGTAGGCTGCTCATAAGCTGAAAAATTAGGTTGAAAATAAAAGCGCTCTAATGGGATTCGCATCAAAGAGTTCATCGGCTCCTGTTCACAGAGGGCCAGCGGCAGGCTATCGCTTGGGGTGGATGGCCGTCCCTGCTCCACAGCCACAGTGCTCAGGTCACGCTGGTGTGTGCACGCTGGGGATGTCTGAAATTGTCCATTGAGTAGGTGCATGGTATCGGCTTACGGCGGGTTTTGCTTCGTGTCAGGTAACTCGTATTAATTAATAAATATTAAAGTGCTTGTAGTTTCCATTAAAGCTCGTACATTTGGGATTACTCCTGTGAGGTCAGGCTTTGATTATCGTTGAAGATGTGTTTTGTTAATGTTAGCAAGGTGTTGACTTTTTTGGTAAGGAAGATGTGCCTGTCAGAGATCCTGAGAGTATATTTCTTATAGAATTAAATTCCTCAGAAATAATGTGTCTTTTGTGCGATATGGTAGACTTTAATCTCCATCATTATAAAACGTCCGTTTTTATGATGGATCTCAGAGTTTGATCATTCATGGTTAGTTTTTCTGATTGTTAGTTTTTCACGTTCTCACGCAGGAAATATGTCTGAAGGTCGAACATGAAGGGAACCGGATAATGAACCCTATTTTGCTGGCGCATGCAGGATATGAAAAAATATGTTTCGTTAGACGTTCTATTTTAAAGCCGGAGTTTCAAAGGAATTTATTATTTACGAAGAGTAAGCCAAGATGAGAAATCTCTCATGATCATGCACTTTGATATTTTTGAAGATCTAATTCTACACGCCCCTCTTCAGTTCAACTTCTTCCTCGCTTAAACATTTGATAAAGTCCAAGAAGATACGTGTCCTCGGCACGGGAGGGTGACCTCAATTCCCGCCGCTTCGTATCACAGATACTGGGTACGTGGTACGTCGCGTGGTATGTGTTGCAGTGTGATGCTATCATGTCTTTTCTGGGAAGTAAACTTTGATATTTTTGGCCACACACGGTCTGGTTCCAGTGAGCCACACACGGTCTGCATGGTACCCACTTAATAAGAGAGTGCATATTGGGTACACTTTGTTATATGTAGCTGATTTAATAAGCACTCGCAGATATTCCGCACCATCTGAGCACGTAATTTTCGATTGGGATTCCGGCAACAGCAGCGTCTGTGTGCGGTTTGGAGTGTGTATTTGCTAGGGTGCTTCCTGTGAAGTGTGTTCTTGCTGGGGTGCTTCCTTTGGAGTTTGTACTTGCTGGGGTGCTTCCTTTAGAGTCAGTACTTGCTGGGGTGCATCTTTTGGAAGATGTACTTGCTGGGGTGCTTATCTTATCTTATCCCGGGATTAGTTCAGGAAATCCGTATTCCTAAACTAATAGCGAGACTGTGAGATAAGGCAGGCTGTATAGGCAAAATCAGAAATAACATTTTATGCGAGAATTATCGTAAGTAGGAGGGCGTCTCAAATGTAACTTCGTATGTCCCTCCATTTTGGCGGGACTACTACTAGATACCTAAACCAGTGCACGCACCCTAACCAAAAATGACGGAAAAATGACGTTAGTTCGATAAGATGCTCTTTTATTTACGGTGAATCTCGTTTGAAATAATGTAACTTGCGTATCAATGATACGGACTGCCTTCTTCGAACTTCGACAGTCTCGCTGATTAGGAAGTTGGAACCAGAATCGATTCGGGAATATTCTACCATCCAATTACTTAAGATACGGCTACACCAAGGGTATCATCAGGATAGATATGACATTGCAAAGCTCGTACAGCTGCAAGCAAGAGTTGTGCTTGACACCTGCCTCTAGGCATACCCGGGCTGCGCTTGGCCAGCATGCGTGTCAGTTCCAACGGATGGCATGCGTGTTCTAGTCGCTTACCAGTGCCCGAACACCTGGGCCGCCTCTCGACGTGCTCACGCGCAACTGCGAGGCCTGTAGAGGAAGCTGCAACGAATTTCCAACTCGTACTGTAACTGTTCGCTCGTGTGCTGCGAACGTGTGCCCACTCTGTACTGCACACTTCTCGTGGACGAGATGTTATACAGGGTGGGCCATAAGTAAAACCCCCTTAAAAAATTATATACCTAGTACCGCAATGGGTGCAGAGCTTTTTCAGTGTATCAGTGCTACCGTCGTGGGTAAAAGGTAGCTTACTTATGGCTCATCCTGTAGTATGAAGCGTTCGACAGTTGTATGATTGAAATAAGCTTTGCTTTGTGATATGCTATACAAGGTGTCTCATGAAAAACTGAACCCGATCTGGGGAACCCTAGATACCCAAATCTAACACCATGCGATTATTTTCTATGGGGACACTTATAGACGAAAGTATATTCTAGTCCCCTTCAAAACACCGAAAAATTGAAGGAAAGATTCACTTACGAATTCAATGTACTAGAAAATGATCAAGAGTCAATCAAACCACTTTTGTTGATGCGATCAAGAGCTCAAAAATGCGTGGACAGAAATGGACCACATGTGGAAGGAATTGGAGCTTATAACATGTTTATAATATTTTCAATAAAATGATTTACTACGTAGTAATTGTAAGGACTTACCTTCGAATATATCCTTGTCTCTTCCCCTGCGCTATCCCTGCTTTCACTGGCAGTTGATGGAGGCTCTCGACGCAGAATGTGCTCAGTGA
>VOMN01089832.1:0-23593 GCA_014899125.1 Orchestia grillus | reverse complement strand
GCCCAGTCATTCCTTAGCATTGCACTACTAGACGCTCGCCCACAACGGATACAGATTCGTATAGCATCACAAGAGTTCATCCTCTCGCACCGAGCCAATATTTAGCTAAAATTACACTATTTCACTCTCTCTAATCCAACCAATCATGTTACTTCATAATTTGTGAAGCTAATCCTCAACAAAAAATTCATGGAACTCATCGAGCTCGGGCAAAAACCCTCAATCAAAACTTGCGTTGGCTACTCCTCAACGAGCATTTTCTAGGGAACGCTGATTGAAGCTTGGAAAACCTCAACCGTTTTCCCGGTATAGGCCATAAAGTGCCTAGTTTTTTCTATACATCGTGAATTGGATTCAGTTTTAGATTTTGTTGGACGAAAGAACCTTGAATTGATTTGTAATTTTTTGCGAGCATGACAAGAGTCCTCGGGGGAGATACTGGATTAGCCTTCCGAAAATCAAATTTTAGTAAAAATAAGCAAAATGGTTTGGAAATGTGCTCAAATAGAATTTCATTAATTTGATTTATAAATTTATAGTGGTTTGCTTCTTAATTATCCACCGTTATTTTAATGAAGAATTTCTTTTAATAGAACACAGGAGACGTCTTTTAAACGCACTATATCCAAAAATATATTAAAACTAAATATTTTATTCTTCACATTAAACTGTTGTCAATCGCTATAAATTTTTACTGTTTCACATATTCACAAGGAATACCAAAGAGCTACGAAATATCGAATTGAAAGCGGTAAAAATATACTCTATTTTTCAAGCTTAGCAGGGAGTGCCTATAAATTTATTTCTTGAACCTAATCCCTAATACCTAATCGCCTTGAAAATTTCCTTCAAACAAGTCGAAGAGGTTCAAATTCAACACGTTTGCTCATTTTCCCGAAGTCCTGCCTAAGTTATCATAAAATATTCCTTTTTTAAAGTATATTACTTATTCAATCTAAAATTTTCTTTCCTAGAGATTGACAAGCTCACCAGCAAGAACACAATTCCCTCGCTGTAATGTCGGTCATTTATTATTGAAGCAGAGCACAAATGGGGACTGCGTAGGAATAGCAACGACCAGCAGCACTTCCAGGTACTGCTGGTCTCTTCACCTGCCCATCGGAACAAAAGAAATTCATGGAGCAGTTAGGGCAGTCGGGACGTCAACTCCCAGTTTAAGCTCGTCCAAGTCGCCTAATATTTAAAAATAGGGTGTAGATAGTCAATAGTCTTTGGAATACTTCAATGGTAAAGTTACGTATGCTATGAACTAATTAAAAGTCATCTGAGTAAAATACAAAAGTTAAATAACAGGCCTTGCAAAAGGCAGAGAGTTGTTACATCATGATATTTTTTCTCCTGTATACAGGGTGTCCATATAGTCGCTTCACCATTTCAAAAAATTTTGGCAAATGCAATTGATAAGATATTTCATTCATATTGAGTCAATTGTTTTAACGTTTACTAAAGTTTTTTACCGTATTTAATAGACTTCTACAGGAGCACCGTTAGTTGCACGAAGCACTTCAAGATGGTACTCGATTTCTTGCCGTGCTCGCGGTAGCATAGTCTCATTAATTGTGGCAATGGCATCAGTAATCCTTTGCTTTACGTCAGTAATGTCCTGCTTCTTTGTTCACTATGGGGCATAACGATACAATTCTGTCGTTTCGCCGAGTGTACCCATCCTATTTCGTTTCTATAAACTATGAGACCCATTGTGCCTTTTTTCGAGAGGTAGCAATTTGTCAGGGGTTCATTCAACAGCAACTCTTTTACAAACAAGTTCCCTGAAACACACAAATGCAAATGTGGTTAGAAACTTTGATATACACTGAATACAATAGAACCAATCTGAATTAAATATCATATCAATTGCACTCGTAACAAATTTTTGAAATGGTAAAGAAATTTTATGGACACCGTGTAGATTTAGTGCCACTTATCATGCCATTCAAATGTTCTGAATTTTAAACTTCATGCTACACAACTGCTAGGGGCATGGACCAGCCATGTTCACTTAGTTCAACTTCTCCAAATTAAACTTTGAAGTGTTTTTATCTTTTAGTCCTGATTCCCAACTACTGCATTTTATATTTCTTATATTTTTTCCGAAATCTCACATTTCGTGCTGCTGTATACATCTCAAAACACATTCTCTAAAATGTTGTCTCATGCATTTCCATCCGCTCATTTTCGTAATTTAGGGCCATAATGCATTATTCAATGCTTCATCTCAGTTCCACGGCACACATTTTACCCCGTCTCTGCTTCATACATACCTTATTTCATACCACATCTCAGTTCAATGCCTTACTTTATACCCTGTGCCGGCTCTGCGCCTTATTTCATTCCCTGTCTCAGATCAATGCCTTATTTTAAAATACGTCTCAGCTGCATGCCCTAACTCGTGTAGCATCTCAATTCCATGCCACGTCTCGGCTTCATGCCACATCTCCTGCCACACGTGGCCAATGGAGGCGTTGAGACCAGACCTGCTCCCCTCTTTCTCCGCTGCCCTCGCGCGTTTTTTGCGAGGGTTTGGCCCGAGAGGTCGAGCGGGTGATGCTATCGCTGCCCCGTAAAATCAAGACACTCTCATGAAAAATGCAAAGCCTTCTATCAAAGCCCAGATTCTTTTCGCAGATTAATCTGACGCTAAAAGTCAACGAGTTTTTCCTTCTCGATGCACAAAGAAGAAGCTAAGATCCGATGGGCCATGCGAAAAATCCGGTGTTTCTTTTTTCATGGGTGGGATACATTAGTTTAATGAAGTACCGCCTAATTTCCGGAGTGAAGGAACACCTCTGCGCAGTTTTTCTGTAGAGCACGAACGGTGTTTGTGGAACTTCAAACATTTATTCCAATGAATCAAGCTCGTAAAAATTTGGGTTGAAATTTATCTACCAGGCGAGAAGAGTTTTGGATTTTTGAAATAATAATCTGGCTTTACTTTAAGAGGAATTAATATTCAAGATGCTTGGGATTCATTAAGGTAATCTAGATTTTGCTACTTTTAAGCTTGAATGAAGATTAATTACATAACTACACAAAAAAAATTAAAACAGAATAAAATAATTGTAGTAAACCGGACAACAGCCGTACGCCTCTTTTTATCAAAGTTTTAGTCGTATGCTGTCACATTTCTTCACCAAACTCAATAAAAAGGTGAAAAACATTTTTAGAGCCTATTATCACTGTTTAATCTTAGATTTTAGTTTATAGGAACTGAAACGGATATTGCAAAATATTCTTTGCAAGCAAAATAGTTTTATATATAGTGAACCTCAAGAAAAAATTTTATTTGAATATTCAGTATTTGTATCTCAAACTCCGATGAATTTTCTAAGGTATGCAATTGGAGTTCTTGCAAAATGTCCCGTCAGTAACCTTCCTAAATGCTCGCTTTTACCAAGTCTGATTCAGAAACTAAGATAAGTGTCGGAAACTAAGGGCTGGAAGCCAAGTCTGAATTGGAAACTAAGTGTTAGAACTCATTCTGTGTCGGAAACTGAGTGGAAAATGAAATAAACTAAGTCCGTGTTGGAAAATAAGATAAGCTAAGTCTGCGTCGGAGTTTGTATAACTAAGCAATCACTTTTCAGAATCCATAATCCATTTAGGCTTCAAATTAAACGTCATCTTGTGCACAGCTTGTGGACTGACATCGCGAGCAAAACCAAATTTTGAAGTTTAAAAGAATTGTAGTAAGAAATTATAACAATCATGCAAATTAACAGAAGACATGAATACAAAATCATTTTTTAATACAAATGAGCATGATTTGCGCTACTGCCTTCACTATCACAAGCGGAGTTAGAACTGTTCAATACTTGCCAAACAACTCGTCATCATCATGTTTCAGCAGGATAACGGAACAATACAAATCCTAGAGCAAACATAAGGTATACCTAAATACTAAATCTTTATCGGACTGAAAATATGCACAAATAAGTGGCTCTTCTGTCGTTTATTTATATCCAGCGCACTTTCCGCAGGTCGCTTACGTCGCTGGTAAAAATAATTTCACGACTCGTTCAACTGCTTGGGCTGAAACTATGTAAGCCTTATTATTATGCACTCTGGACTTGATTATTTATCTGCATGAAAAAGCTCTCCTGTGATGAATTTTCTTCACTTCGATGATGACGAAGACAAGACTTCAGTGTCGTGGTCGTGGGCGGAAGAACTTTGGCGTAAATGTTACTAAAAGGCGACTGTCACTAAAATCTACACTCTTATACCTAGAAGTTACACATAATAATCTTTTAAGTGCAGAATTGTTTTAATGCCTAAATGAAGAACACTTTAATATAAAAGTAAAGCGTGTAGGCGAATCTTCATTTAAAATGGTTGCATGTTATGACAGGAATTATAAATACAACGACATTCAAAGCCTGATGACGTCATGGGTTGTTTCGAACATTGAGCTCCGAGTTTCATTGTAGGCAGCGGCCGCTCGCTCGAATACAGGATCAGTTTGAAGTATTAAAGTGACCTTCTTTCCAAGAAGTGATATTTATCGTTACAGAGCGTTGGCAGCACGCAATACATACGACCAAGGGAACGTTTTGCTCGCAGCGTCATTGCAGCATGATTTATTTTAAAATTAACTCATTATTAAGATGAAATTCAAATCTCGTTAAGATTCGAATGGATATGTGCTGTGCGTTTTGAAATACTCCTTCGGTTCAGCCATCATTTTTCACTCACTAGCCATGGCATGCTAACTTTCAAATTTTCAGTCTTTGAAAAAACTTCTTTTCCGCCTAATTGTTTAGATAATATTTCCCCTAAAAACACAAATAAATGTACACGAGGCATAACTTGATTATCAATTTTTTTTTAAATTTTAGTTACGCCCATACGCAAGGCTAAAGAGCTAAATTTAAACTCAACAATTCTTATTATTCTTACTTATTATCACGAGTTAACTCGCCTAATTAAAACGAACTTAATTTTTCACGAAAACTTCGAGCTGAAGGCTAGGAAACTAAAGAAACTTTGAGCATGTACGTCAGCGGGGAAGATAAAATGTACATTTTCTTTTTTGGCTCCCCAATAATTTTCAATCACATAATTGGTAAGCAATGGAAGCGTTTTAGTATGAACTTCTGCTCTGTTGTGTATTAATATTCCTTCGAATCTTTGATCGATTTCTTGTTTCTCTTGGTTGCTGAATGTGAACGATCGTGTAGAAGAACATAGATGTTTTTCAGCTAGCGTAGATTAATTTAAATTTTCTTGTAAACTACCAATCCATATCGTAAAAAAACTACCCAATAAAGTTAGTTAATCTAACATGTTTGGGTATTCAAGAGTCAAAATGGAAAACTTTCATTCATGGGAAGATTGTGAATTGACTTTGCAATCAATCGCAAAATTCTATGACTAAAACCACCTGAATCATCTACATTGGATAGTTATTTCATAATTAGCGTTGGAAAAATCCTAAATAAGCTCTAACTTCTTTTCGATTTGTGATGATCTGGAAGCTGAATTGTATATTTTATTGTGATACCAATAACAAGAAGAAATTATGTGATTCATGTATATTATAAAAAACTAAATAAATCAGTTTCAGATCAGTGTCGTCCCTTGCTATGAAGGTTTGTCACTGTTATACGTAATAGTACTTGTATAAGTTTGGTCACCAGTGATCGAGTGCGCTCGACCAACTGCTTGAAGACGATCGTAACACTTTTGCTGCAGCCACCCAGCCTTGGTGTGCATGCCAAAAAATCTGCGATGTTGAATGAATCTTGATTGCGTCCTGCAAGGCGAGCTCAACTGAAGCCAAGGCCGTATTAAATATACACCAAGTTCTTCAATAGGCACGGCTGTTGCAGCTCGGTATCAGTAATGCAAAGCTTACGAGAAAAATTCACTCACCGGAAAAAGATTAAACGGAGCTCAATTGAAACAGAGTTCAATTCGGATAGGCTAGATTAGTTTTACCTAAATTTTTGAGGAAAGTCAAGTTTATCTGTGAAAAACCTACAAGCCTAATGATATTTCATGTTCATAATCCTGATATTAGCAAGGCTTCAGCCACATACTGTCTGAGCAATAAGAGCGAAGTTGAAACTGGGTAGCACAAGCATGCCCCACACACCGCTGAATATTTCTCTGATTATCTAAATTTTTCTTTTTCTCAGAGCACTTTTTTGAGAGGCGAATTATATTTCTGGGAAAATGAATATAAAAAAATTCTAACTGTTGCACTCGTTATCCAATTGTATAATCAAGACTCATACAAGAAAACAGATGACGTGCAGCAGGTTGTCGTATGAAGCTCGGCGGGTGCTAATTCACACCCACCTTGTTCCTTGCAAGATCTCTGCTACAGCTACTGTCTCTCACAGTACTAATATTCAAGTCCACAATCACGGTCCCATTCTTAGAAGAAAGGAAGATTAATTGGAATATTCTTTTGTTACAGAGAGGGGCAATAACTTGAGAATGATAATTGTTATATCAAACAAAGCACGTTTCTTTGAATCTGTACAAGACACGCTTATGTTTGTTTGACTTGATCATCAAGGTAATGAGTTGAGTTTTTTACAATGACATGAGACAATCAACCTCATCACTAGCCTCATCTTCATCTTCGTCATCATCAACATAATCTTTACCACTGGAAGGAGTCTCGTCTAATATTTAACACGCAATCTCACATTGATCTTTCCTCGCTGCCGCCCCTATTTTTTATTTTTCTCTCTTTGCTGGTAAAATAACCTGAGAAATGTTAGCAGAACAGTCCGCGAAGTTGCTTGACGTAATGGTTGCAGGGGTTGTCAGTTCAGAATATATTTATTGAATCAAGGTTTTCGTTTTTAGGGCTTCTCATTTCATTCATTGAGAATAACATTCAATATCTTATAGCAGTATCCGGTACGCTAGTATACAATGGGTCAAATCTCCCAAGAAGTTTTTTCATTAAATTTTGTTAAATTAATTCTTTTACGAACGTGTGACCAAGGCTCATTGCGAACGCCAAAATTCTGAAAGGGCCAACATGAAAATTTTGTATGGATGTTTATTAGTTATTTAGTACGTTTATTGTAAACGTAGATTTTAATTTTCCGTCCGACCAATTAGAAGAAAATGCAGCTACTGTTTTCTCGTTCCTTGAATTGTAATTGTTAAAAATAATGCTATCAATGAAGTCAGAAATTTCTTTGGAGTGTGGAACATATCGTATACTCACTTACGAGGATACAAAATGCTGGCAATCTGCTCTGAATTTCGTTTTGCCTTTCCGTCCATTGAAATCGTACAATACGGAAACGAAAAGAATCATTCTGTAAAAAAGTCTTCGGAATTTACATCGAACATTCAACTATCTATTTTTAAAATTTCGCATCTCTCGGCATTACAGTCGACCTGGTGACAGCGCTACTCCATAGTTTGACTGACTTGCTTTGATGTCTGTCAGATGCTGTCTATATTCGGTGAACGGAGCTGAGATTATTACTCAACTAAATTCATCTTTATTGTTTGAACTAAATACATTAGGCGTTCATTATATTAATTCTGAAGCAGAAGCGTTCCTAATCGATAAACCCGACCGCGATGTTTTCATGTTAGTAGGCACCTGCGTGAAATATATATTTACCTAGATACAGGGCCTTAAAGACGTGTTGAAACAAAAGCCTAATTTTACCCTAAAATGCATGTTTAACTAGCTTGTGAAATGCAGTTTTTGATCTACGATATTTTGGAGTACTCCGTAAGCCAAGAGACATAAAATGGCTTTACCTTACGTCTAACTGAATAAAGAGTGTCTTTAATGAAAGTTTTATAATACATGTGATATTTTGTATCGACGAACCATTTCTACTTTGTGAACTTTTTCAATATCACACATATTTTTTTTTTTAAATATCATCGTTTCAATTTCTCAATTTCATCATATCGAAATAGTGCAGCACTGAAAGCGGAGTCTGAGGATAGTCTGCCAAGGACAATAAAAGTTTCAGTTTTAGGTCTATGAATTAAATCGCCCCCAACACCCCACTCCTGGTAGCTCTCAAACAACTAGCTGCCAAGGACAAAGATTCGTCGCAGCAAGTATTTTTACATTGCTCTGAAAATTTCGAAATTATTTTTTAGCAGCTTAAAAATAATACCCGACAGTTTCAATGTTCAAGGAAGCAATGAACAACAATAAACAGATTCTAGGTAATAATCAATAATTAGTATTAATTATTATTATTTAGGTAATTATTATTTTTTAGATATCCAAATGCGACCTCGAGCTCTCCTAAATCATAGCTAACTTTAAGAAGCATAAGTTGACTGTCACCCGACAAAATAACTAAAAATAATTGTAATTTTCCAGCACAAAATTTCAAACTGGTTTTGTTGGGAACGATGCAAGAAATAGAGCTCCATTTGATGTAAATAACATTGCCTAATTTGGCACCGTACTAAGGCCTGGATGGAAAATTTCAGCCGAGCAGCCGGCCAGGCAGAAAGATATTCAGTCGGTCATTATCAAGGCACTCGAGCAGTGATGTTCCTACTCATCCTAGGGCGCCAACACGCGCGGCTACCTACCATAGACGCGGCAACCGTCAGTGGATTTGATATATAAATGTAAAATTAGAGGTGCAGCCATCAAGTAAAAAATTAACGAAGCGCGAACGTCTCCGTGATGTGTGCTGAAGTTGCACGTGAGGTAGGCGAATAAATAAATGAATGAATGACATCATTCAATAGGTCTGCGAATGATGAAAAATACTTCGAAGATGCTGTAATTTTCTGCGAACAAAATAATACGCAACAAAAAGTTGGGAATTTTCAGTATGATTTTAAAGCTTGATTTGCATGGCAAGACAAAGCACATATTCTCACGGGAGTATGGGGCACACAGACTGTGTACTGGCGGCTAAATCTTCACGCACGAAAGTGTTTTCCCAGAGATGGAATGATGCATTAGCGGGAACGCATGCCCGCGAAGCTATTCTCTATCATTTTGCTTTTGTTTCTTCAAGTTCAAATAAATTACACTTAGATGAGCCGTTATGATTAAAAATATTTTCACATGAATTTTACTAAAACGAATTAGTAATTACCTAGTTCTTGTTTTTATACCAAGCGCTATAGGCAACGAACAACTCCTTCGCGCTTCTCTTGTTTTTCATAACGAGTCTTTTGTGTCATTCTCGTGGAGCAATGAACTCAAAGTATCTCTAGTGTCTTCAATCAAATAATTGCATACTGAAGTGTCACTAACTCAGGGAACACGTTCAGACGAGGCTAGTGGAAGAGCCTACACAGAAGGATCACTATCCTGTGAGGGTCACCGACTGGAGCTTCGACAACCACCCCCCGCGCTGGTTAGTCACACACTGAGCGGTGCTGCAGCGGCGAATGCTATACAAAGGCTCTCGATGTAAATCTTCTCTATGAATTTGGAGCCATCTCACCTGAGTTGAGCAGGGTATCTTCGAAGGACAACATATTAAAATCATTTCAACTTCCTATATTACTAGGACTCGCCAATATACGTAAGAATTAGATGCATTATGAGTTGGCTCACGTGCATGAAATACTTTCATGTTTTTTTTGAATTTTTAATCAATTTGTAAGGTCGTCCATGTCTTCCCTAATGATGTGCTTCCGGTTTTCACTACCCATGTTTTCCAATACATCCACGTTAAGCATTCCTAGAGACTTAGTTTGTGCGATTCAAAGGATTGACGATTGAAGATGATATATTAGACATTGAATAAATAAAGAGTGATCTAGTATTCAGTCAGTTTGTGTTCCGACAATCATACTGAATATTGAGCTACCTAAAAGTCTACGGATTTGACTCCGAATATTTAACTACCTTTTCTCGTTGTATTTTACCGAAATATCTGTTGCTCAGCTTATGGTATGTTAACTCCTTCAAAGTAATTCACTGGTACTTCTCTAAAACTTTATATGTTTCCTCATATCCCACAAACAAAATATGGTTACTGTCCAAGCATAATAAATTACGACCTTTTTTATCAGATATACTGCATGTGCAGGGTTCACAGCTTCCCAAAGTTGTACGTTCGAGCACATTTGTTCAATGATTTACTTTTTTGTCTCTGTAATGGAAAGATGCACTCCTGCACGCTTTCTTGCTTCCATTACAACAGCACTTGACTCACCCTTGAAGTCCGTATCAGTGTCACATTAGACAGTGTCCCGGAGGCAGCAACGCTTCTGCCCTGATTTCAAAACATAGTTACATCAATTTCATATTCCTTAATGTACTTAAATTAGTTTTGGTAACAATTATGAACGAATGAAAACAACCAGAACACAGTTTCAAGCCGATATTGATAGGAGACAGATCACAAAGCAAGGACGCAGTAAAGAAAGCACCTCTCTCGATGAAAATTGGATTTTTTGACCTCTACAAAATCCAGCTGGCTCTAAGGCTTGTGAAGATTGTTCTCTTCCATCTGAATATTTAGAGACATTCAGCTGAGGTCTTAAATGTTTTTTGATGATCTGCTACGTCGGGGTCCCACATTTACGTTGCCAATCTAGCAAAGGAATCATGATGCTAGATGTTTATTTAACATCCATGACGCTAGGGCATATATATATCTGCAAGATTGATGATAACTGTGAAAATTTTTTAAATAAATATCAAGGACTTTAAAAGTGGTCTCCTAAGGACTAACATTGGTCCAGCGCTTCGCTAGTGAACAACAACGCTAGCAGTATATGTGTACATAAATGTGCAACACTATGCCCCGAAACTTGCAATGCACCGGACTTAAATGTGTATATTATGACCGTATTTCTCATGATAATTTACCTTAGGACTCAGAGGAGTAATTTTACATACAGATAGTCATCCACATATTTCTCACTGATTTTATGCACGATTTGACTCATAAGCTAAATTTTTAGTTATTGGTATTTAAAGAGCTCTTGAGTTAAACGTACGTATGTAGTTTGGATACATAAAACTAGGGCTTTCAGACGTGGATCGAATCGTACAGGGAATAAGTGCGAGTACGAAGCACATCGTGAACCACCTGTGATTAGATTTTGGTTCGCTACTCTCCAACTGGAGGTGATCCCCTGCACTGCCGAGCTGTAGGATCCCCTGCACTGCCGNCTCAGGTCTTGTGCTCTCACCACCGACAGGAATGGCTGACTGGTTTTGTGCTCTTACGAAAAGCTCAAAGCAATTAAAATGATGAAATCTGCACGTTGAGTGAATACAAAAACTTTTTTTCGTCCGATTTTATGACATTTTAAAATAATCCCGCTCATTTATTCCTTTTAGTATCTCCGCGTTGGCCTGTGCTGTCTCCTTGTTTGATATTTTTGAAGCTGGCAATATACTAAATTGAATGCTAAGACTTTAAATAGAAACACAATTGTCTGAAAAGTTTCGGTCAAGACAGCCTGTCATTGTTTTGAACTTGAACGATTTGAATTGACAATGAAAAATTTAATGAAGGCCGTACGAAATTCATCTGTAACTTACCAACTTGAGCGTGCTTCCAGCTCAGACTGGCCTACGTGCTTGTGTCTAGTGCTCATTTTTCGAAGCTTAAGAAATTCTTAAGTTTTCTGGCTAAATTGGCAAAATTTTGTGATATTTCATCCCGTGGAGTGTTTTGAAGCATTTCAAAAAATTCTTTGAAGAATTCTTCCGTAAATGGCTTTAAAAATGGTGGTGGTGTTCATAAAACCTGGAGACAAATTGTGTTGCGGACACATGGCAACGAGACGTACGCGTCTAAGGAGGCGCGAAGATTTGAGCAGCAGCTTCAACTTCTGCGGTGTAGAGCTGCTCGTGTTTTAAATACGAGTGCATACGAGTAAAGATCCAACCATGTGACTCATGAACGATTTTCAAAGAGCGAAGTAGACCGCAAATATTCAAATTACAGTCGTTCACTTGCGAAATAATCGCACGAACGTGACCGAAGAAAACAATCTGGAGAATGTAGCAAATGAAAAATGCTATGTCAAGTCTATTTTTTACTTCAACATTTACTTTTTCACGTAAGCATCAAGGAATTTTGATACATTCGTGGTAAATTAAGGATCCTGTCAGTAATGCGTGAGACTTCGTAAGAAATATTCCTGCCGAAACCGAAATTTTCGACATAGTCCAACTTTGGCGGCAATCTGGTGAATATTGCGTTGGTTTTCTGACTCTTGAGATCAGCTTTCAAAATTTTATATTCCGTGAACTGTATTTTAATATATTTTCTATGTCTCAGATTAAAAACTGTCAGGTGTTTACGTTTGCATTCACCTTCATTTCAAGGAGCTTAGTTTTTAGATTCTCAGCATTGGATTACCTTCAGGGCTCGGTTGTGCTATCTACTTGTGTGGAAAAAACATTGTCAACAAGTTTTACTCCAATTCTTTCAAGTCCAAAAGACAGTTTACGTCCTGTGCATATCAGCGAACTTAGAATTAATCATTGCTTTGAAAAACTGAAATTTAACGCTCGCTCATTATTCCACGATTGCAATAGACAAGAAATATTTCACATACCCTGAAGAGAAAGACTGACGTTATTGAGCGAATGTATTTTGTGAGACATGAATATTTTGAACGTAAGGGATTTTGAATAAATTTTTTTTTTGCTGAGGCTCAGAAGTGTTTGGTCTCGAAAGCATTCCATATAGCCTAAAAAACAACAAAATAAAAAAATCAAGAAATTCCCATAAATAATTACGGGAAAGTGGTTTCAATTGGTGAAAAGTTCACGTTTTGAGAAGATAAACTGGACCAAGATTGCGAGTTCTCAGCGCTCCGTCCAGCATGCAGCAAAATTGATCACCTTCTGGGGGAGGTAAAACTCCTCATTAGGAAATTATGGGCCGGTTATGCGGCGTCGAGATTAGCGCGTCACATCTTGACGTGAGTTGCTGCCGACCGCACCTGCCCGCCGGCACCACGCTCACCAGTTTACAGCCCACGCCCCGGGCTCTTCTGAACTGCCCAACTGCTTCTTGGGATACTTCGAGTTATGGCTACAGCAGTTTCGAAACATTTAGTTGGCCAATTACAGTAAGTACCTCAACGCTTAGAGCCTCCAATCAACTTAATTTCTGTCAGACAACTTTTGCTTAAAATACTGAGTAATTGAACGTGATGTTGGAAAACATTGTTAGGTAACATCCAGTGACAATTTACTACTTTCGTAACATCAAATCAATTGAACCTCTGCAATTAATTGTTTAGTAGTTACCTGTACTTAGACAGCATCGAAGCAGATCCTTTGAGATCAGTGACTTACTTTCTGGTACTTCAATTCAGAGATCGTCCAGTTACAAATTTCTAGTTGATCAGGATTAAGTTAAGAATTTCCAGTTTGGAGCGTTTCGCGTACGAAATGTAAGTCAAACAAACTTTCTAGAAGCAGCGACTAAAATCAAAATCGTTTGGATCTCAAGCACCAAGCCCAATGTCAAGTACAAGGCTGAGAAATCCATAAGAGTGTACAAATGAGAACATACGCAGCCAGTAATGAGTCACCACGGCCACTGAACGAAAAGTAGCCAAGAAGCGCAGTCTTAATGGAATGTTTGACCGCGCTCTGCTTGTCCATCTTCATAGAAAATTTTAGTCTTACTTAAGCGACGGTGGGACGGGCATTGAGGGAAGTGGTGCGGCCTTTGGTCGTCCATCAGCCTTCGACTGGGAGGAAACCAGGCAAATGAAGACGGATCATCTGAGCCCACTGAAGTCGGGTCTTCCCTGGTGCAGTGCCAGTAAGTCCAAGATGTTAACTGAGGCAAGCACGGCTTTGCGTGATGTTGACTGACGCAAGCACGACTTGCGTGATGTTGACTGAGGCAAGCACTGGTTTGCGTGATGTTAACTGAAGCAAACATTGTTGCACGAGATGTTGACTGAAGCAAGAACTGCTGCATGTGATGCTAACTAAATCAAACATTGTTGCACGTGATGTTTACTAAATCAAACATTGTTGCACGTGATGTTGACTGAAGCAAGAATTGCTGCACAATATTTGAAGTACGGGTGTTGCATTTAATTTGTTCCTCTGAAGAGAGCACCTGCGGAGCCATTGGTTGTTCCTGAGATAAAGTATTGTTGTTTGCCACCTGGCTTTACTTAAGGAAAATCTTATTTATTTTTCTACAGAATACTACCCTGACAAAACACGTGGGTGAGTAAAATCAAAATATAGTCGCAGCTCGTTGCATCCATTGAGACAAGAAATGAAACAACGTATCATTTATACGTTAAGGCAAATGTGATGCCGCTATTCCACGGCAGCTTGCAATGCTCATTCAAAAGAGTTACGTACCTTTACACGAGTCTCCATCGATAGCCGATGGTTGTCTTTTGCATTGAATGAACCCTCTCGGAGTGGCAATAGCCAACCCCAGAGGCCTTTGAACGAGACGCTGTATCGAAAGTATCTTCAAAACAAAACCATTTCAAGTCAATCAAAATTTAGCACGCCTTTAACCTTGGAATATTTTAGAAATTTTTGCTGTTGCGCAGCTCATCAATGAGAATATAGACGCTCAAAGGATCAACGCCAGATCTCTCTGGCCTCTGCGGCTCTATTGCCTCATAATCGATACCGAAGTTGGAATGTAAGCTTAGCCGTATGGGCTGGTCCATTACTCCGGCGACCCTCGCTCGCTCACCGAGGTATCAATTCAGAGTCTTGCTCCTGTATTTTTGAAGGCACTCCTAGGCTGTTGTTTGATACAAGCTAGAGGGAGGCCATCTATGGGCGCTGAACTTCAAGGTAAGATGCACACCAAATTAGAAAGCTTTCAAAACGTGCTGGCTCGCGATGCAAGTCGGGTGAGCGTCGGGACTAGCACATTTGGGTCAGAATCGCTTCCTTAATTCCTTTGCAAGTATTCGTGGTCTTTATTTTGCACCTGCTTGATTGTGCTTGTGTGTTTTCTTTAAAATATAAGTTGCTAGAATTGTTACTACTCTTACTTTAGAGCAATTTTCACAGCCTGTGAGTCCTAACAACTTGCATGATAATCTAAAGCGTCGTCCTTTCGGCTCTACCTGAGATGATGCTTTCTCCCGGCTTTGGGACACAAGCGAATACACTGGGAAGCTACTGCAAAGTAACACTAAGTAACTCTAATGGGGGAAAAAAAATTCATTCATAGAAAGTATATAAAAATCATTTGGCGATTATCTCGCAGGCTCATGGGAAAGTTTCAACCTTAGGAGCTCAGAATACGAAAAAACATGAACATGTTAATGAGGATCAAATCGATTTAAATATACAAAACGCTGCTATCGTTTTTGCCTCGTTAAAGATTGACGTATGACACGCGTATTGCCAACTTCAATTGGTTGTGTAGAGTTCTTAACATCTGATTTTTAGGAATTTTTCAAAACTAATAATCCACATTAAATCACTGTTAGTTTTCGTTAATACCTACCACTGCAGTAAACCCCTAATTTAGCATTTGTCATTCATATCAAAACTACGTCTTAGAAAAACATAAAACGGTGCAGAAAAATCTGCAGCAATACATGGTACTTTTCATAGCAGCTTCCTACCTTCTCCTTCCTTCCTTTCTATTTTCTTTCTTTCCCTCTTTCTTTCATTGTTTTCGCATGAATGAAGCTTTCCGGATGGGTTGTTTTAACTCGGCTGACGAGGCAACTCCCCTCCATTGGTTAGTGAACTTTACAGCTGAACGCTCACGGAATCATAAAATCATGAAATCATTGCAACTTTAGATGCCTCATTGAGCAACTTCCGTGAGAGAGAAAGTAAACTGCTGACGGCTGGGGCGGGGGCCTGGCATGGTGCTCCCCAGGGGGCAGTCCTGGGTCTGGGGTAGCGAGCGTTTTGACGTAAGGGATTAAAATATACGTCAGTAAGAGCCGATAACTGATTTACCCTGAAGTTACAACTTTCCCATCAGTTATAAATAATGATATAATTATAGGTGCCTGCCTATGGTTCAGTCAGTGGTTATTGCTCAGTTCAGTCAGTAGTCATAACCACGGAGTCCCTCTGAAGTGATCACTGAACAGGTGTGAAGGCTAAACATCTGATTCAGTCCCTTTCGCCTAATGTAGGTTTGTATGCCACAACCTTCGCAATTATGGCGCCAGAATTTGAAAAAAATCACATGTGCTCGAACTGCGGTGGAGAACATGAATATTTATTGCGGTGTTCTTGCGGCAATTCGGCAGCTTAAAGGAGCGACTGCATTCGTTACCTGCGCCGCGTACTCCTACAACCTCATCAGCGGGGCGTGCTCTGTGCAACGCTCACCGTAAAAGAGCGTGGGCCACAATGGAAGAAGATTACGAAAATCCTGCCCAATTCAAGAGTCACCAGAAAAATTAAAAACATAATCTAAATTTACAGTTTCCAGTGTTTCCCAGACTGGAACTCGGAGTATTTTCTAACGGATGCCAAAACACTGGTGTCATATATGAAACATTTTTGACCATAATATTTAATATTAACTAACTCATTCAGTTCTTGTTACTTACATACCTAGTGTAACCTCAGCCTTTTTTGTTATAAATCATTGATATATTGCATGCCTTCATTTCTATATAGGTTGCCCTAGAAGTCTTGTAGCTTATTCGGGTCCACATGTGGTATATGTCCTGATCCCGGTTCTTCGTCATTCCTCATTTGATTGTAAACCTGCATCTGATGTAAATTACTTGTGGCAAATAAATGTTTCTAAATGTTTCTAAGTGTTTTGTATTGGTGAGGGAAGAGGGCTATAATTGCATTGCCCCTGGTATCGGCTGGAACCATCTACCTTTAACTCGAGTACTGGAGTGCAGAATATATGTAGTACGCTTTATTTAGAACTTCTTAATGCAGGAATTGACTCATGTCACTTACATGCTTTCCCTGCAGTACAGTCACTCACGGTAAGCTTGTATTGACTTTCACGCTTTATAGCTGTCACAAACCCGCACATTTTCAAGTACTATTTACACTCGCATATCGGTCGTTCATTAGTTTTGTTTTCAAATGACCCTCACGTCTGTCATGTGCGTGTCGGCGCCGCCATGTGCGCGCTAGAGAGGCGCACACGCCACACTCGCGTCGCTAAAAACAAGACTCGTGCTTATTGAATCGTCGACCAGCTGACGTGTCGAGTGTTTACTGCGTCACCGCCAGCCGCCGTTCGCGTAGAGGGCGCGATCAAGGAGAATTACTCAGACCTGCTGCTTCGATAAACTATTACCTGATCAGCAAATACTGAGAGCCTGACTTCGATAGCTACTGATGAATTTGTCATTGTTTTTTTCATGAGCAAGCAGAAATGACCCAGCGAGCTTACAAATGTAAAGTACGAGCATAATATTTATCAAAAATTGAAAAGCTTTTTACTCCTTAAAATACTTGAGCAAAACAGAGTTAGAGATGATCACTCGTTGCAACAAAAATGACAAACAACGATAAATTCATAGCACTGAAAGTGATACATCAAAATTTCTGTGAATTAATCCATAAACTAAAATTATCGATTGGCGAAGTTCCATTGGTTCATCAGGGAGAATAATGCGTCTTTCATAGCAACGACAACGATAAAAACAAGCAGCTGGAGGGCGAGCGGGCAAAATTGCCGAGTCATAAAATTGAAAATACCTTCACTATTGAGCCATGAAAAGTTTTATATGCTTGACCGGTTCAAACCAAGACGTGTGTACATAAAGATACTGTGACACATGTGTGGTATAATTGATAGCGTAATCGGGAAACGTTGTTGAGAATAGATTGCTGCGTATGTTACATATCTGTTGCATACCTGTGATGACCGTGTTACATACAAGTGATGACCACTACATACCTGTGATGACCGTGTTACATACCTGTGATGACCGTGTTACACACCTGTGATGACCGTATTACATACCTGTGATGACCGTGTTACATACCAGTGATGACCGTGTTACATACCAGTGATGAACGTGAATTGGAGTGTGCTGCTTGGTACTAAGCTTAGGGGCCTTATTCGTAAAATTCCTCATTCTACTCTGCCTTAAACATTTAATTTTATTTACACCTGTTACCTTTTATTACTTATGGTTACCCTGAGTCACCTAAGTGTAATTACCTAATGTTAGGACATGTTATTCTGTACTTCGTGTTACTGAGTTGAGCTACTTATCGTTGCCTTGAGTTACCCCGTGCTTTCTTGCACTTTCTGGTGATGAATTTAATAATCGTATCTAAGCCGGTGGCCTTACACCCTTTAGTTAGGGAAGAATGGGGGACTTAACCCTGTTAAAAATTAGTGCAGTGTCTCCAATGGGTTTCTGCAGCTCGGTGCAGTGGGAGTGGCTTCGACTCCGCGCAGTGTGTTGTTCCAACAGTACCGCCTGCAGGAAACTTTGTGAGCCTCCAGCAGTTGGGCGGAGTTAAAACTACAGGTGAGCCACTGCAGCATATGTCAAAAGGGGCCATTGCTTGTCTGGTGACGTATTAGTTTTAACGTACATTGAGTGGTGGCGACTGGTGGAGCGCTGCAGTCCTGTGCCGTTCAGTGGAGTTGCTGCCAGCCCCACCTCAGTGGCGCGCCCGGCTGCTGTGGCCGAACACTACAGCAAAGGCGGACACGATGTCCGCGCTGCGGCGCAGCCACTGCAATTCTCTACGGTCATCACGACTGCAAAATCCATACGTGAAATGTTAAAATTTAAGCCGTTAGAGCGACTGGATTGTGCACCACTGCTGTTTTAACCTTTGGATTGTAAACTGTAAAAAAATAGAAAAAATAAGGCTTTTTGAAGTCCCATTTTATTTCACGAAAGAACTCCACGATACCACAAAGTGTCATTGGGTCAATAAAAAAAAATGCTCCTTCGTTATTTTGAACTAAATGGCTTCGTTTTATAGGTACCTGTTGTTATAAGTATCTTCGAGAGCACTAAAACTCGATTAGCTTAAGGTCTTAGAATGTTTGAATAATTTGCATATGGTTTCATATACCTGGCAAAATGTAGGCTGAGGATTTTCTTGTGGTCTACCTCATTTATTGAGTCGTAACTTTGCACTTGCGATGCGGCGATTTAACGGTAAAATACAACGAAGAATTTGATTTACGTCTATTGAACTGTTTGCATTTTGTGCATAGAGAACGCTTTCGAGGGACAGTTCTGATTGCATTTGAGATTCGAAGGAGACCACCACTCCGTCCATCACTGGAAATTGAATTTAAGAATGACAGGAGAAGAGGCATGACCACTGATGAGGTGAGGGATACGTCGAGGGCTCCAGAACCTCTGACTTGGCAAATCGAGTGGAAAATGGTGAGAGCTCGTTCCAGAGAAGGCGGCGCAGGCCGGCTGGAAAGTGCCGTTGCGGCGACATAGACTTGGGGCGCCAATTGGGCATTCCTGAGGAGATGTTGTTGTACTTCAGAAATCTTAAGGAAAACGAGGTTAATATCGTAGGAGAAACAGTATGATTTTAAGCTAATATCAGCAGGGCGTCAGATAAGACGTGCTAGGTTTTACATTTGAGACACAATGCTCCTAATACAAAAAACTGGCGATAAAAAAAACTGATGAGGCAAAATCTTTTAGAAAAAGGAAAAGATCGAAAAGAAGTGATGTTAGGGCAGCAGGACGGAACTAAATGAGGTCAGGATAATCGAGGAGCTCCGTCCAAGAGTACCTAATATTTACTAACGTATGTTACTTGCATGATATCTTTCCTGTGCACATTATACGCACAAAGAAAAGGTAAGATGTACCCCAGGTATTCAACACTTGCAGTATGTACACTGGGTGAATTTTTTCAGCAAATTTTATCTTCAATGATTGGTAAGCGGCCTGCTTCAAGTTATATATTTCCGTCTGCTAAATACCTACAGTTTGACTTTTATCACTGATATTTGAAAAACTTAGGGTAATTTTCGTTTTCTCTTCGTGTAGGAAATTCGTGCAGTTGATCAGTGAATAGCAATAACCTAACGGTAGTCACCCACGATCTATCCTCCCATGACTTACCCTTCCATCACCTGCCTCCCAATGACCAACCCCCCCCCCTTCCCCCATGANTCAAAAGCACTGCAATTACGTCGCATTTGGGAGCCAAACTCCCTGGGCTGTGGGGCAGGCAGAAATAAGGATCACACAAAACATTTTCGTCTTTAAATATCATGTGAATAAAAAGCAATCCTTATTTTTGAAGCACTTTTGGACGTGATCCAGAAAGAAATGAGTTCATTTTAGAGCCTTTACTTATAGCACTGTCACGAATTCAGAAAGCCTTGCTTGAAAAAGTATTTCCCAGCCCAAGATTTTCAGAAGTGAGCACCACAATAACGGTAGGCTGCAGGAGCGCGATCTGCAGCAAACGTTCTCTGTTTTGCGGCGCATTGCGATCCTTGGACGGCGCGAGACAACGGCGACTAAGTCGGAGAACGTCTTCTTTCTTGAGTATATTTTTGGGTCCCTGAGCCGCCGAGAGGGAGATCTGGTCGATTGATGCCGTGGGATTCCGTCAGATTCAAGGCACATTTACGAAAGTCGCCAGCAGTGATAAGTCTCGGGCACAAGGCATCAGCTCTGATGCTCATGACTTGGATAAATACCCATCGCCACAGCGCCTCGAGGTTCTCCCTGCGCTGAAGATTTAAAAGAGGGCAACTGAATGAGGAAATTAAAAGAAGGGCTTGACTTTGTAATGGATCTTGGAACTACTGAAAAAGAGAGGCTGCATTTTCAGAGATATAAACCATAAATGTAGTACATAAAAATAATATTATATGTTACTTGAAAGTGTCTGCAGATTTCTTCTATAACATTGTAACTTTATAGAAGATAGATTCGTATACTAGGAGTCACTCTTAAGTTAAAAAAGGAACTCCAGCTTGTTATTGAACCTCGTACACATAGATTTAAAGGGGAATATAAAATACGAAACGGTAACAAAGTTGAATCCGAGGGAGACAGAAAATAGACTTAAAACGATCAGAAAATTGAATTTAAGGGAAAGAACATTAAATAGAAGTGGGTGAGAATATCGATCACAAAGAAGCCACATTTTTGAATACAAAAAAAAGCAATTTAGTGAACGCGACCCATACAACTTACGTCAAGTTTATGGGCGATGTGCACTGGAAACGAGAGCTCGGTTCGTGCATGTCAGATTAGATCAGTTGAGCACTGAAAAGCAGCCGGCCGTGGGGGGCCATCCACGACTGATTTTGAAAAAAAACACACGTACGGCGCAAAAAAGAAAGTTCTGGAAGACAAATGCTCGAGATTTCATGACTTTAGGGAAAGTGCTTCTCAGGAGAGTAGTTCAAACCTCTACGTAGTAATTTGCAGGTGACTCTGATAGTCAAGTAATGTAATTCATGAGATTTTCGGCGTTCTACATGCCACTTGGAGTCAGTGACTGGGCCTGTGACTTTTAACGTGAAGTCAGGAACTAGGCTTGTCACTCGGAGCAAGAAGTCAGAAATTAGGCCTGTGACTTGGAACAGAAAGTCAGAAACTAGGCTTATCACTTGGAGCAAGAAGTCAGAAATAAGGCCTTTGACTCGGAGCAGGAAGTCAGGAACTGGGAGACTGACTTGGACAGGAAGGCCTGATGGCTGTGACGGACAAAGTATGTAGATGTTAAGATATTTAGTGATGGTAGAGTATGGAGTTACTATTGTGCCTGTTCCTGGTTACTGAATCAGTCAGAGACGCTCGAGAACTGAGTAAATTAACATGTAAAAACCGCACTCAATTATCGGTTAAAGAGAGCACTCAACAGGATGAAGAGTACTCTCAACTATCGAGATAAAAAGCGCACTCAATTAAAGAGATGAAGAGTACAGTCAATTATCAAGATGATAAGCGCACTCAGTTAAAGGAATGAAGAGTGCAATAAATTAGAAATAAACTCAAAGACTTCTACAAACGCGAAAATGTGAAAAACTCATGTCACGCAGCCTCACAAGTCACACAAATATGTTAGTGCCTTCCAGTGCTCGGAATGATCTTCAATCGAGAACAAGAAAAAAGTACAAGAAAAGTGAGGGAAGTGAGTTTCTTGAGCTGCGCTGCAATCTCTGCTATAATTATCAGAAGCCAATAAAATATCTTCAATGGTAGTTAAAGACACGAGTCAAAATTGCAAAGCTAATGAAAAACGAGTTTGAAATTTCTCTACCTTTTCCCATCTTGGTGGAGAAAAGTTTTACCACAGTTAGTAAATAAAATTGGTCCGTACTTAGCCACTAACATATAGTAAGTAGTCAATACGTCAATACAAAATACCCTCAACCCGCTCAATCAAAACCTCAAGCAGAAGAGCTGTCAAAATCTGCGCTGACTGGCAAGATGCTCTGAAACAAGCGCACCGAGGATCATTTTCTCGAAAATTGTCCAAATTTCAAACTCTCATTCAAATCCTAAGCCGAAACCTATTTTAGCTCCTGAGGATCATTCTACTCCAACTTATTTTTGATGCACTTGCACTGCACGAGCGTCCGGAGTTTATACTGTGAATGTGGGGCCTCCACCTACGGTCGGAGTTAACGCCACCTACGGTCGGAGTCACAGTCACCTACGGTCGGAGTCACAGCCACCTACGGTCGGAGTCATCGCAGTCATCGCCACCTACGGCCGGAGTCACCGCTAGCTAAGGTCCGAGTTTCCACCAACTACGGTCGGAGTCACTGCCTCCTACGGTCGGAGTCACAGCCACCTACGGTCGGAGTCACTGCCACCTACGGTCGGAGTCACCGCCAGCTACGGTCGGAGTTACCGCCAGCACCCGGACCACACCGCACGACGCGGGTCCCGGCTATAACGTGAGGACTGATCCTCGATGGATAGATCATTTTGAATTCATTCATGATCAATAAAATTTTGGGTTAAATTATTTATTGTAGGAATATATTCTATTCACGGAAGGAAAAAGAAGGGAAGTAGTTACTAGGCATAACTTTTGAAGTTCTCAAATGGAATTGAATGAAATCGAATTAAACTTTTCGATAGATCAAGCAAGCCTATAGAAATAAGAGTAGCTGCGTAGGCACAAAGTTAGCCGTCGTATTGACGTGTAGAGGACGCGGTAAAGTCGGAGGCTAACCTGTAAAACTCGTCCTCTCATCTCCTACGGAGTGTGGCTTGAAGAGAAGCAACCATTTAGTAATAACGAAGAAAACAGCCAATACATCATTTTTCCTATTACTTTTCTCGAAAAAAAACTTTGGACTTCTCATTCTTTGATAAAAAATGTAAATTGAAATTTCTGCGCAACAAAGTCTTTCTTCACAAATAATTCCATGATTAGCGAGGCTGGAAAAGTGAAATTTTAAAGCTCCGTGAAGAATCGAAAGAAATCGAAAAATCGCAAGTCAAATAATTTTTTCCTGAAGCATCGGTCGTCATGATGAGAAAATTTGCAACAAATAATTACGCACGAAAAATTTTTGCTTTCCTGAAAGGGAGAATTATTCTTAATAAGCTAAGGCCAACGGTCGTGGGAGGCTGTGTTTGTACAGCTCTACTTGAACGTCGCGCGCAGGGGCCGGGTCTTTTGTGCGCGATGTGTTGTGGTGTGTTGTGTTGTGTTGTGGCGTGTGTTGTGTTGTGGTGTGTGTTGTGTTGTGGTGTGTGTTGT
>VOMN01089813.1:0-23214 GCA_014899125.1 Orchestia grillus | reverse complement strand
CAATTCCAGTAAATCTATTACAAATACCCATTACACCACGTAAGTAGTACCACAAAGCCGACTGGACTCAATAGAAACGAATTCTATCATTTGGTACACCACCTGCACAACAATATCCAACCCTCGAAAAAATAGACGAACAATTAAATTATTAGACACAGAAAGTAAAACAGGCCTCTAACAAAACCATTCCCACAATATCATATAGAATAATTCCAGACATCAATCCAACTCAAGAAACACTGAAAATTTAGACGCAATATCAGCATCTACATTGGACCCAGCCCCAATTAAATAGGAGCTTTATATCACTTAGGCAAGAATTGCAAAATATTTACAAGGCACAGCACACACGCAACTGGGATGAACTTATTCAATCACTACGCATACAAAAAAGACCCAAAAGCTTTCTTTAATTAAAATTTAAATTTATTTCACTTCTACTTTGAGTAAATATTAATAATATTCTTTCATTACTTCATTCATTGTTACCATGAATTTGTTCACTGACATAGAGTAAATACAAAACAGTTGTAGCGATTATTGGTCGCTAACTATGGCGTGTTCAACCCTCAGACTTCTCCGTATTCGAGTCGACTGAATATCTTTTCTTTACTGACTGAATATCTGTGACTTGAAATATCTAAGGACTCGGAGCGAGTGTTTGAGGGACTAAGGACAGAGAGCGGACTCAACGGGTAAATGAATGAGAGTTGTAGTTCCGTAATATATTTGAACGAATGCGAGTCAAGTCAAAGGCCAACGTAGTAACGTGAAGGTGTTTCAGACTTGTCTCCCTGGCACCGTAGCTGTGTAGAGAGCGTACCGCGGCNCAACGTAGTAACGTGAAGGTGCTTCAGACTTGTCTCCGGGCGCATCAGCAGTGTGGAGAGCGTACCGCAGTTGAGGCCCGAGGCAGCGGTGGAGACTTGGGGAGAAGCGGCGAGCGTCGGAGAAGGTGTTGACGGTAGAGCTGCTGGCCGATAAGTGAGTGAAGAACCGCGTGCCTGGACCCCTTATATAGTCGAGCCCTTGGGCTTGNGTCGAATGAGGATCCAGTTAGGCGTCGCCGGGTGCTGTAGCCTCTCAAAGGCCGCTGCAAAACTCCATTCGGTTTCTTCGTCATGTAGTAGTCACTACATGCTCGATAAGAACAAATAAAATCCCTGACACTATTAGTGTTCAATAAAAATGAATTTAAAAAACTGTCACTATTAGTTTTCGAAAAAAGTAGAAGCGCTGTCACTGATAGTGTTCAATAAAAACGAATTTAAAGAGCTTTTACCACTAGTTTTCGAAAAGAATAAACAAAAGCACTGCCACTATTACTGGTCAATAAAAATGAATTTAAAGAGCCGTCACTATTAGTTTAGAAAAGAACAAACATAAGCATTGTCACATTTAGTGTTCAATAACAACGAATAAAAGCGCTGTCCCTAATAGCGTTCGACAAAAACTAATAAAAGGGTTCTCATTATAAGTGTTCGAGAGGAACAAATAGAAACGCTGTCACCTCTAGCGTTCGAAATGAACGAATAGAATGCTGTCACAATTCGAGTAGTGTTCGAAAAGAACATGTAGAGCTCTGCCACCAGGAGTGGAGAAGGGAGGTGTAGACTGCGACTGCGCACGAAGCACATTCACGAAGGCATCGATTCTTTAATTTAATAACTCGCACGACCAAAATGTTCATAGGTCTAATACAGGTCAAAGGAATGTACATGTGGTGGCGGGGCCTAGGCTCGCGATGAAACTGTAATTCAGCGGAAAAATTCAGCTCCGAGTCTACCTCAAGTCATTAACTATGATCCCAAGCTATTACTCTTTATGGTTGCGAAACAATCTTATGTAAATGTAACGTGAACGATCAATTAAATTTTCGTAAGTTAAAGTAAAGGATCGTGATGTATCGTAAGCACCTATTACGTAAGGTAACGTAAATGACTGTAACGTAACATAAACGTAACGTAAACAACCGTAAATTAGCATTAACGCCCCCTGTAACGTAAACGACCGTAACCCAACATGAATGTAATGTAAATGACCTCGTAAATGTAAAAACGATCGAACGTAAAGAGCGACAAGATTTCGAGATCGAAAACAATGAAAATTCTCAAATTCGTTCACTGATGTTCTCTTCTCACGCAAATTTCGTCCTAAAACTAAAGGTGAAAGCGCAAGGGGACCATTAATACTGTTTTATTTGCATGTTTCTGGCTTAGATTTGGCAATTGGATTTGGCAACATAATAATATTACAGATTTTACTTGTCTTCAATAGGCTCGTAAAGATTTCATGCAGAGCCTCTAAGAAATTCTACACAACAATGACGTGATCGTTAAATTAGAACAAGAACTGATACGATTCTATTATACTATGATATAAGAAAGGTTGTTTAAAGTACAGTAAAATAACTGAAGAGACAAGATCCTCTCCAAAGCGACTCCCATACTCCCAAGCCGTTAGCTTACGAGCTTTATCATTTCATCACGTAGGTCGGTTATTTATTTTTTTGTTTATTCCTTATTGAAAATAAATAACTAATGCCTCAGAGATAAAACTACTGCTATATTTACGACAAAATCACTCCAGTTTTAAAATGACGACCAAAGTTGTTTTTGAAACCTTTTATTGGCAAGATAATGCTATTAGATTGATTCTTTTACTTTATTCATATATTTAACCAAAAACCCTATATTTTCAACAAAAGTACACGACGGAAGTGAATTCACTCAATTAAGTTTTTCCATTTTTTGTCGGAAATAAGTGCGCAAAATTTGTTCTATTCTTCTAACTAAGTTCCTGTATCGAACGTGAACAAAAAGATCGAACTTCCGCCGCTCTCGGGATCGGATTCTTTAAATCAGTTCTTGGGGGTTTTCCTACTTTGAACATAGTGTTTTATCCGTCACCGTGTTTCCGGACCATTTCCTGACGTTTAGACGCTTTACCTGTCGTTATTTTTGTTGCCTGATGGAGAGGAACTTCCATGGATAATTAGAACTGATGGTCGGCACACGAAGACTCAAGGAGATATTACTTCTATTACACTGCCTCACTCAAAAGTGAAGGCAGGTCATGAAGCCATTCCAGTCATTTGTCGTCTAGAGATGATGTAGAGTAGCACGTGTATGTACTCTCATACCCTATGACGATACAGAAACACACTAATGCCACTCAATTATCTTTGGGGATGCTAAATTTTTGCATTGAAGGGTAAAAATTGGACTACGGCTTTTAATTATCGCTACCCCGTTTTCGTTCACCTAATACAATCGCGGAGTCCAAGTGCATATCATTATTGTATACTTTTGCCGCATCGTCGTGTGGACTGAAGAGGAAACACGGTAGAATTGGCGGGCCGTTCACGTATTGTTCGTTCTTGCAGAGGAAAGAAGGCTTCTCACACCACAATTTCAGGTCCCAGCACATCAAAATCTTGTGTAAGGAAGTTCCTAAATACTCGTCAGATGCAGCACGTACTTAGAAGTACAAGCCAGCAACTGTTCTCGTCTCTTTAAGTTAGGCCGTGATATATTTCATCGTCAGAAATAAGAGCACAACAGTACAACCATGTGATGACTAACAAAAGATTTAGCACTTTAAATGTTCCCCATCCTAAGCGAAAATGAGGAACCCAACTCGTGCAAGTTAACATATGCCATCAGTGAATATATCGAAGGACGATGTGCAGTTGGTGATTGGAGCCGTTTCTTCGATACTGAACATTAATCGATACTTTATTAAGGCTTGGAGACATAACATCGAATAGAATATTAGAAGTATCAGTTATTGGTATTAATCATTGCTAAAATAACCAGATAAGTGATAGTTTAATCAGAAAATGTCTGTTAGTATTTGATGACTGTTTACCACAATTTTCTGGGGTAAAACTGCAACAGGGGCACTTTCTTCATCGTCAAATACCATTTTTTTAGAAACAGTTCACTTTAGGATAAAAGAGTACACGAATACTTTATTTTGGCTTAGGTTGTGTAAGTTTATTTCATATTAGTTTGAATTAATTTAGATTAAAAAATTAAAAGTTAGGCCAGGTTAGGCCTAACCTGGCCTAACCTGGCCTAACCTGGCTTAACCTGGCCTAACCTGGCCTAACTTGGCCTTAAGTTCAGTGACTTTTATGGAACAACTAAACTATAAATTTTCGTATGTAGGTAACGTGTTAACAGGTTAATAACAGGCGTGGATCTGGGACACTGCCTAGATGACAAGCCGGGCCTTCACACGGTCTGTCTAATCGACAGTGTGAGTGCAACCATCGAAGCGACGAGAATTTTCGATATAATGCATTAAGAAATGGCTGTGAAAACTAACTGTATTCAAAGCACTGCTCGCTTTTTCTGTTTTCTCTTGAAATTTGTTTCGATTTGTTTGAAATGAAACCCCTTATTGGGTCACATCCACTCCGCTGTATAAACGTTGGAATTCGAGTAGTAGAGATAATTAAGCTTGAGGAAGTTGCGTTGTTTTAAATACACAGCAGTCGGTCAAATTTTCGCTCGAAAAGCCAAGCTAAAACTCATGCCTGAGTTATTCCTAATTACGATATTCAGCGTGGTTATCGAATTAAATTGTCTATTTAGATGATAAATTTCTTTCCTAGCAACGCTAATTTTGCCAAGCTATTTGCGGTGGTTAAAAATACAATATTCATGTTCTCAAAAAACATTTAAAGAAAGAAGCTAGGCTTTCAAGTTCTAACGGTGTAATCAGAAGTATTGTAGTTTAAAAATGTCTTATTTTCCTATTAAAAATTTCTTCTACATACTCGATTTTTTTCCAAATCAATCGACTAGTGATTTATCGCAAAGTTTCCGCTATTGTATATGATTTAGTAATCATTAGTCGCAATGAATCCGGATTTCAGAATTTTCTACAGATTACTCGTGCTTCTTAGCCTTCAATTATGCAGCGCTACGGAACTCAAACTGATGCCCAATTGAATTAGTTTGAAGAAACGTTGTCAAATAAATTTCTTGGACCAGAAACTTAAACTTTTAAATAGAGATCCAATTCTAAATCGAAAAGCCTAATTTTTATAAATAGATGTAAATACGCAAGGTGAATTTTCGTTCGAACGTGTACCTTATCAACAGGACACACATAATTTATACCAATTGTACGAATGAACACCAGTGATGGAGCGTTTATAATTCCAAATTCATACCAGTCTTTCAAATATTTTCAAGCAGCTATATGTTATTTCTAAGTGTTCATTCAAGTTTTTTTACCTCGGTCGTGCGTACACACAAGTACCGGTTGTCAACCATTACGTCCTGCTCATTTATCATTCATTTATTTAGATTGTGGCACGTTTTCTTCCTCCGCACGCTTCCCCTACACCAGCCCGGGGGAAAAAATGGGCTTAAGTGACCAACGGAAAAGCTCGCTATAATTTACGTCCATCTCATCTCGAGGACAATTTTAGGTTTTTCAGACCGAGAGACGACGAGATGGCCTCAAAACTACTTGGAGTTTTTACCCGGAGTGTCTGCAAAATTAATCTCTCATTCCTTTCCAGGCAAATTAAAAGCACAAACTGAAGGAACTGTCTGAAGTATTAGGGCTGGGTATGCCTTAGGGGTCAGCGGAAACGCATTTGAACCTCCAGTGCGAGAAGATGAGAGGTGCTGAAACAGGTTCTACTCAATACAATCGAATATATTTTAACTAATCTACTTTAGTTTAGTTAAAACGATTGATTAGGAAAACGATCTAAGCTGATGTTGAAATCTGGGGAAAAGTACGTATCTGTGCCATGAGGTTTGGTTTCGTGGAGTATCGTTTTTGAGTAATATTTGACCAATCTTCACGCTCTGGATGGAGATACCGCAAATGAAGTTGATGTTAGAGCGTCACATTCTCTAACGGATGTAAAGAGTAGTATGTTCGATACCAGGTAAAATACAGTTGCACTTGCTTTTATAGAAGGGCACAATATTTGTCAAATTTTAAATATCCAATAGCTTGTTAAGAAAATTAAATAAAAGATTATGTATCATTAGTAATTCAAATATTCCATTACTACTCTATGCGTACACAAGGAAATCCATTCTGGTCTGGAAAGGCGATTAGTTTGCATGAGTTATAAAGAGCACAACAAAATTTATTTCATATTCTTTGTGAAAAGTGTAAATCAAACGAACAATGATGAAATTATTTGATTTTTTAAAACCTGATTGAAGTAAGTAAAGATCACCTCACTTAATAAGGAACAATTTCTTCACTAATTATTCCATAAAAGGAGTTCATCTTAAAAACTCTAGCTACAGAGAGATAAAGCGTCGACTTTGACGGTCACGCTCACGTCCCTGCATCACGCTACATCCGTTTTGCGCGCTTCGCTCGCGCTGAAATATTTTTGCTCCAGGGTACCGGAAAAGAACTGCGCTCGAATACATGTGGGTACGAACTACTGTCAAAACGAAATGTTTTATCCATATTCATGACTTGAAGTTCTTTGATAATTTTCTTTTCTTTCGCGGGGAAAATGAATTCAAAGAAAAATCCCGCGTCCGGGAATTCAACCGAACTCGTCGGCATAATCCCAGCGCTGGTTTGGAAAATTTAACACCCCCTGCATCACTTATTCCTCAGAATGCTGGTGAGCGTCGAGGTGGAAACTGCTGTGCAATTGCAAAGCTTGATGAAATGAAAGATGAATTTATAAAAAGTTGCGCCTAGCTTTCAGTTTTTCCCCTACAATAATCCCAATTTTGTGATGTTTTATGTGAATTGAGTTTTTGAACAGTTCAAGATATCGAGCTTTCTTGTGGCATGTATTAAAACTAAATGAAAGCAAGTAAGACTAGGTAAGCGTACTTTAAAATACGACATTCCTTACTTCATGTAAAGTCAGGAAATCGTGAGGCGGACTTCGTCCTGTACATGTTGACACGTAATTTGGCCTCGTCTTCAGGGCATCAATCAAAAAATGGTATATGAAACTGTAATTCAATAAGCTGAAGAAAGATGTCTGACAGACATATTCTATGAACTGAAAAAGATTCATGCCTTTCCTGTATGCGATTACCGAATAGAAGACCTAATTCTCATTGTCATACTTTATAAACTCTAAACTTATAACATTCATACCCTATAAACTAAGAAAAGTTCATGCCTTTGCTGAGCACGATAACCGAATGAAAAACATGATTATCGTCTTCGAATAGTGCATCAGTCATTAAAAAAACACAGATTCATCTGTACAGTCCCAATTAATTTACTTTGCACGTGCGGACCTGCCAGAAAAAAAGTGAAACATGTATTTGACTGCACTTCCACGTCTCGAGCAAAGCATCGAGACTGCCATACGCACGGGACATTTTCATCCCTCTCCTGGAAAGAATACTGACTGCGGTCTTCTTATAACAAGATCAATTCACTTTAAAAAAGTTCGAGGAATAAGTAGTGAGTCTTCACAAGGCTTGATATGAGAAGTTTGCGTGAAGGATCGATACATGTGAAAGTGTAAGTAATTCACCACAGCATTGTATAAGTATGTACACCAACGCTAACTTTTGAGCTTATCGTTGCCCACCCACCAGCCGGTCTGTGGTGCAGCGATAATTTCATTACCGACGTCGATTATGTTGATAATTGGACATCACCAAATGTAATGTGGAGTATATCAGGGAGGCCAACCGTCGTTTTGAATTGGTCAGTTGTCAGAGCGGCTCGGGCTGCAACTGGGAGACTAATATCATTAATTCAATAATAGATTCGTGTCTCATGATAATTGATCGCTTATTGTTTGAAGCCATTGTCCGCGAGGTCGAGCTCCTCCGTCGCCTGTATCGACATTTTAAACAACGTTCTCTGACGTAAATCGGTTTCGTTTAAACGTTGTCACGTTCAAAGATGATGTAAACAGCATTCTTACTTCTCATCCTTCCAACTTGAAAGTGACGTAACCGGAGTCCAAGTTTATCATCACTTAAATTTGAAAGTAACTTAGAAGACATCCAAAGTTCTCATCCTCAGAAGTTACAGGTAACTAAAGTCGTATCCAAAGCCATCATCGTTGGAATTTGAAGGTAACTTAGATGGCATTCAAAGATAACTTCAAATATCTTAAGTCATGACATCTAAAGTTATGATATCCAAAGTTAGATGACATTCAAAATTATTGGAGGAATTCGAAGGAGCCGATTTGACTTGCAAAACTATTATTTGTAAAATTCGAAAGCAACTTAGATGCGATTCAAAATTCTCATTCTTTAAATACAAAAATTTGCAACCAATTCAAATGACAACCAAATTATAACCTCGTTATTAATAGAATAATTTTCATCACTATTGAATTCAGCATAATACTATCTAATGGATTGTGATTAGGGTTTTGCTGATGTCACCACGCTTGTTGATGTACTTAGTGGATGCATCCTTAGTTCTCATCATCCGTTTCTCACTCAGTGATGTGTGTTCTCCTCCATCTCTCTACATACATACTTTCCGGTACATTATGTATAACACAATATGAAAATTATAATTAATTAATTATTATTACTGAAAAGTAATACTGCTAAAATTTTCATGTAAACTAAACACTGAGAAATTTTGAAGAAATTTATTCATTCCAGATCCTCAGCACCGACTTGAAGAGAATCGAGCTACCAACTCCCAGGCGTAACTTCAGAGACAATTCTGTGATATGTTGTGGGCGCTCTAAAATTGTGGGCTCCAAGTCATGGTTTTCGAACGAAGGAGCACAACGAAACTCGACTCAAATACTATGGAAATAATATACCTGCTTGCTTAATTTTGTTTTCCTTGATTCAAATTCGACTTGAAGTTTTTGAAACCAAATTTTAAAAAAATGAAATCGTTTTCTGTCACTATGTACGAGTAATTTTCATTATAATTTTACTGATTCACAACGAGCGAGTAACCTGGATCAACGGAATTAAAAGCGAATGTAAAATAAAATTTTCAACACGTTCCTAGTAAAAACTTACTTCTTATCGATGACTCCAGCTATGCAAAGGTTGAATAAATAGAATCGAACTAAAATTAATAGTTCAGGTAATTAGCAGTTCAGTGTTAGAGCCTTCAAACAGGGCTAAACGAACTTTTTTAAAAGTCCATTTTTGAAATTAAAGTCAAATAGTAGCACACCAACAAGGCTTTCTTCTCTCTACTAGGAAATGCTGGACCCATCCTTCTTTATTCTAGAAATTCTAAATGCTGTTCATCTTTCTAATATTTCATTTTGAATAGCAGTCAAAACAACTTATAAGTTTTCCTTTCATACAAAATCATTCGACCAAAATGTCTATCAATGGTTATTGGAAGTCAATTTTTAGCGGGCAGCCATGCATCGACTTAAGTTATCATCAGTTCTCTAGCTAAAGCTATTTCCTGACATGAACCTAACAAATAAATAGTCATCTCCTCTCCGTACACAGCACACCAGCCAGCTCAATGGTTTTCCTGGCTGACTTAGAGCTGAGGCAAGTATTTCATTACAGCAAGGAAGATGAGAGTCGAGAATTTTAGAGGCAAACATTCTCTATACCGACGCGTAGATACGGAGCCAGCGAGCCAGTCAGCTAGCTAGACTAAGACGCATTTCTGAGCAATTCAGTTCATTCTATTCAACCCAATTACGTTGCAGGATGAAAACGCCGTCCATTTGCAGGCTAGAGACTGATAACACGAGCCGCTGAAGTCAAGTCCGGTACCTGGAACGGAGGGGCGGAGCAGTTGCGGCAGACTGTGCTGTGAGAGCCTCACTTCCTTCCTCCCGTGATAATGATGAGACTTGCAGCCGAGTTCTGCAGCTGCGCCTTGGTGAATACGTCGGAATCATTACTGCGTTATTAATTAATATCTTATTCACGTGACCAGTGATATCCCTCCTCTGAACGTAACTAGTGATCATCCTATAGTAAATATAACTAGTAATGTTGCACTTGTAGATGTAACGAATTATCTTTCTCATCTAATATAACTTGTGATGTCTAACTAGTAAATGTACCTAGTGATATTTCTCTTTTAAATGTAACGAACGATGTTCTCCATGAGATTGGAACCAGCGATAGTCATGCTCGCATCGTGTGCAGTGGGAAGGGTTTTACTAAAGATAGTTAGGTCTGTAAAAAACAAGATTTTCGAAAAAACTCTGAACAGCTCTTTTTCATTTTTTGCATCTAAATCAAAACATTTTTACTAAATTAATTTAACGACAAAGTATGAAGTGCAGTGCTCATGAAATGTGAAGTTTAATACCCTTGAAACATAAAGTCTGGTACCTTTGAAATATGAATTTTTGTGCCCCTGAGAGATGAGATCTTATGTTCTTTGGACAGATCGGTGTTGTGAGTAGATACAACAATCCATAAGACTTTCCTGATTGCAGGGCTCGATTTCTTATGATGGCTGAGCGATTCATCGAGAGCAAGAGCAAAGAGATTTTGTGCACATGGATAATGGTAATGATTCTTACGGAGATAGAGGACTGGTAGGACTTATTCAGTGGTTCTCATATCCTATAACCAAAGGGTCATAATCTACTAGTGTGCGTACACCTTTCATGGAACAGACGCTCTCGTTGGTCTGGAAGAAAGAGTTATATCATTGAACTGCTACACAAATTCAGGAGTATCGGGAATTGGTGTTCACTCATGTCATGATAACGATAACCTGAACTGGAGAACGGACCTGACTCCTCGAGATGGCGATTGGAGGTTTCAGAGTAGGTCTCCATGTCCTCCACGTCACGCGTATGTTGACAGAACTGCTGTCAACAGGCACTAACATAAGCGCCTGTCATCAGGCACTAACATAAGCGCCTGTCAACAGGTACTAACAAAAGTACCTTTTCAACAGACGTTAACAAGAATGTCTGCCAACAGACGCCAGAAAAAGAGCGTAAGGAGAGCATTGGCCGTGCAGAGTTGGTCCGATGAAATTGGAATTTTCAGTGATTTGCTCGCTTAATTAACTCTGAGATTGTAGCTATACCCTTCAGAAACTCGCACTGCAGTATGCGTTGCTCGTGACCTACATAATTCGGGAATAAATAATCTTTTCTTTGTTTTCCTTAGCATCTTGGCAGCTCATACTCGTATAGAATGCAGTAAGCGAAACGACTCATACAAGGGTTAGAGACAAGATCTCTGAGCATAATCTTCACCAAAAAATGCCTCCAAGAGTTAGCTCGCAATCAGATCCACGTAAATCGTTCGTGTCATCGTCAGGTAAACCTCATATGCGAGAGAACTGAGTAGCCTCTCGCTCGCTAAGTATTTTGTGTTAAAAAAGAGGCCTGCTTCAAAAATTCACTACGAAAGGCCGGGATATATGTTACGTAACAGTGATTGGTAGTGGAGACAAGAGCACACCTTCATGGCTGCTTCATGGTTGTAGGTGTTCTTAGATTTGTAACGTAGCATAAAATGAGATGTTTTATCGTAGAATGCAATAAGTATCTCCACAACCAATAACATTTTGAATGAAATGAAATAGACCTCTGTTCTGTAGAACAGATTTTTAGTCGAAAAGGATCATTCAACTCTCGTAACTATAAAACTCCTTAAGGATTTCAATCTCAAATAATATTATTACAGGAACCTTTACGTTGTTTTTGCAATTGTGATCGAAATGCCCTAAGTACTCGTAAAAGTAGTCCGTCTGCATGTCAAGGCCTCGGCTGTTTTTTCCCTTGTTTTTTTCTTCGGAGCCCTCGACCACCTGCACGCGAGAGGGCTGGTCGGGCCTTTTGATTGGAAAAGTAGTCCATCGATGCAACAACGAAAAATGTAGAAATCCTTTCTACACACTCCTGAGTTTCCAGTACCCGAGAAATGTAAAAAACTAAATGTTTTCTTTTTTTAGCCGAATATGTGGATGAAATTGAGGGAGTCAGCCTTGGAATGAAGAGTAAATTAGAATTACGGTAGCTCCAAATTCGAAAGAGTATAACAATCATTTGGTAATAAATATTTCGACTGCTCTTTAGTTGTAGCGTAATTTTCAACACAAATATTGTGCTACTACCCACAGAAATAATGATACAACTTCTTACTATAGCCGTCATTATGACTGGTAGGAGAAGGACTGCCTTCTTTCCGCGAGTTTTTCTCTGTCGCTGAACTTTTTCAAAGAGACAACCCGAGTTCTTCGTGGCGGGACCAGTCAATAGAACCTTAATTTACTATAACATGACCGTATCACAAACAAGAAACTATCAAATGTATTTCAAATATTGGTTATAACACAGAAAAATTGGAACTTATGCGGGAAAACATATTACATAGTTGATGAAGTTTTGCTGCAACTTTTGTGAAAACAGTGCCAAAAATATTTAAATATGTATACCAACTATAACGAAGAATTGACGACGTTATGAATTATTTTCAATGAAATCCTGCACACGAGTTTGGTGAGCGGCCTCACCTTGGTGGGGACACAAAACCTGCAAGGCTGGGCCGCCATCTGGGCCTCGCCGTGTGGGCCCGGGCTGTCATTTAGGTCTAGTTACCTGGGTCTTTTGTGGCTGAGCCGGGCCATTATCTGGACCTTGTTAATTGGGCCATCTGACCCGAGTTTGGGCCACTAACTGGGCCTCACTACCGGGGCCATCTGACCCAGCACCTTACCAGTGTCTGGGTCATTCCATGTGGGCCTTCTGACCTGGGTGTATGTGGCTGCTTAGGCTTTGTTATGTAGGCCCGGATAATTATTTAGGCCTAGTTACATGGGCGTTCTCGTCAGCGCCCATGCTATTATTTGAGCCTTCTAACATGGGTCCACTTTATTTTTTGGGTCTTGTTATGGGGGCTACTAAGCGAGAGCTCTGGCCCGTTATAACCGGCTCGTCGTAACATTATGCTGGTCAAAAAACTCAAATATTATTTGGGCTCTTGGGCACGGATTGGGGTCATCATGCGGGCCTAGTTGAGCTAATAATTATCTAAATTATCGAATTGCTGAGAAGATGGAGTGTCCTGTAGTGATCTAGGTAAATATGATCAGAGGCTCATGAGAAGTCCGAGGTATCTGTGATACGTAAAATGCAAAATGCAAGTTACACTCTAGAAATGTCTTCTCCTTGAGCCTCCTAAACTTTAGGTGTTCCATCAAAGGTGCCAAATTTGACTATGCTGTTGCCAAGTCGATTGGCCACTAATAAAATTGAATTTTCACAAACGAAATCTGATTTCCAAGAAACGTAATTCGATTCGGCGCAAATTGAAATCTGGTTTGTTACAAACGAAATTTCAAACGTCACAAACGAAATCAGATTTATCATTGAATAAAAACCCAACGTAAGTTAAAAAATATTTCAACTAGACCATTTCAGTGTAATTCAGCGAGAAATGTACGTCGCTAATTATCTGTTGAATGTATTTTTCTCATCTGTCGTGCGACTTCATGAAACAGAAATTCAAAAATGATCAAGAGGCTGCAATGAAGGCAATTGAAATCCTTAGAAACTTGGGACTAATAGTATCGAAATGTTGCAAAATTTCTAATGGCATCGGAAGAAGAATATTTTAAGCCTATGAATAGGTAAAAGACTTTAAGCTTGGTGTGAAGAAATTATGAGGAAATCTATTTCAGGAAATGATACTAATAAATATTTTTAAGTTTAGAATGCGTTGTTGAGTTATGAACCCATGCATGACTCACCGCGAGTAAGTTATGTGAAGAAAACTTAAGACCATAAATCGGAATAGAAAAACAGCAAGCATAATAATAGCATGCCCGTGAACTCAAAATACAGCAGCTTCGCCAAGGCCAAATTCGTCTTCTTCGTGGAGCGTTCCGCACGAGAGACTTTGGTGCTTCAGAAGTCTCCCAGGGGTGAGATGCCAGAAATGCCCGGCGCACCCGAGACACCAAAAGCACTCCAGGTACTCGAGACACTAGAGCTCGACACTCACCGTAACCCTGCACGGTAACCCTAACCCTGCACCGTAACCCCACACGGTAACCCTAACCCTGCACCGTAACCCCACACGGTAACCCTAACCCTTCACCGTAACCCTACACGGTAACCCTAACCCTGCACCGTAACCCTACACGGTAACCCTAACCCTACACCGTAACCTTACACAGTAACCCTTCAAAGTAACCCTACACGGCAATTGAGAATGCAGACTCTGAAATCTGCTCATGAAAGATGATAAGCTCTCAGAATACAGCAAATGGATTATCCAGAGTGAGATCGAGTTCCTCGATATTTGCTATATTTTTGTAATATCATATATTAATAAAACTGTAAGTTAAATGTGCAACACACCGCTCAGGAAAAATCATTTTTACTTTTGAGAAGCGTTTGCATTTACTCTTTAGAAGCGTACGGAAACTAGAGAAAATAAATTGAAACTTCGTGTACATTGAAAATCGTGTAGCAAATGTTAAGGTGGATTGTTTCGTAGTTTGCAAAATCATCCTAACTAGTTACATATCTAGTAAATACGAGCTGACTAGAATGATAATGGTTGATAATGTCTACCATTACATGTAGAACACACTACTTCTTGTCAAGCTTGCAAGAGTGTAAGCATTCATATCATGCGGGAGTGTACAGCATACTCAGCTAGTCCATTTCAGCGTACTGCATGGTGCCGCTTTCTGCTACTAGTCAATACCATCAACACCCGCCTTGTTGCTACTTTCTACGTATAATATTTCAAGGAAATTCATTAATTGAAATGAATCTGTCTCATCTTTTTTTATATTAATGGAAAATTGTTTTATCGTACTTATCATTTTTAAGTACTCAAAAGTTTTGGTAGCCCAACATATTGGTCCAGAAATTATCTCACAATACCCTCACGATGTTCAAACGACTGGAGTTGCAGTTCAATGAAGGTTGAATTGTTCTTTCAAATGCATCCTGTCCAGGAGGAACACTGAGTCTTGCGGCCTCGTAAGATGCACGCTGATCCTATTTAGATTTATTAGACCCATACTTTTGTTGATGCGACGAAATACATTCACATCAAGAATATATAAAATTTGTATGATTTTATCGTGTAGTTCATACATCTAATGGACATTTCAATCCTAATGTATCACACTTTGAGTGACTTCGAGCGTGCATGACTTGCTGTGTGAACAGCATCTAAATAGACCTCTTAAGTACATTTCTTATTCAAATACTGGACGCTCATTCAACTTTCGGAACTATAATATTAAGAATAGAACCAGGGATAAGCTCAGGGACAAGCTGCCTAAGGATATAAATATTGAACTAATCACTGGAACCTTTGTGTTATCTTCTCCGTGAAGAATTCTATTAGTATTGCTAAGGCTGAATGCGTGTGCCAGAACTTTAAGACCCTGCCTCGTGATCTCAACAGCTGCGAGCCTCCCAAGGCGGTCATAAATTAGGCCGTTATCACCTCTTGGGTATTTTGCGGGTCACTGTTTCCACTATTTTACTTGCGGAGGGCAATTCGTCCCTTGAAATTAATGCACTCGTCTAATTACCGTTGGTTGCGTTGCTTGTCCAGGGTGCAGTTCATTTCTAAAACTTGGAGAGGAAGTACTTGTGCGAAGACGTATTCGAGGTGCCAGTGAAGCTCATCTCAAGTAGCTGGGCAATCTAGAAATGCAGCTTCCTTCGAAGTTGGTGTCAGTTCTTTCTAATATTGCCTGAAATAAAACTTTAGACATATTTTGGATAGTCCATCAAAGGAATTCTGTCGCCAACAATCCTCGTATATTGCCTAAAAGGTACCAAAGATGTGCGGACTAAGGGTATGTTCTGTTCACACAAAGCAATAATAATAATTCAATATTGACACTGGCAACACGAGTGGCACGAGCACTGAACTTCGTCTTTCTCTAAGTAAGGCCATGAAGAAAAAAGCCTCCTTCAGACCAGCTCTATGCGCCATGATTAAGGTCCGGCAGAGACATTGCTTCCGAAATGAACCCGGCCGCGAGACTCCAGAAAAATGACCCTGTTTAGAACCTAGAGAACGTTCTGTTTACAGTCGCTCCACGTATAGTGGATACGGGCATGCAAAACCTTCACTGAGAACTCTCCTTTTCTCTTCGAGCAATTTGAATAAAAAGTGTGTCATTGCATGCATCACTGCACCGTATTCTCACTAGGCTTTCCACATTCAGTCATTGCGACCATACGTGCCAACAGTATTTGCTTATATGAATAAAATTATCACTTCAAAAGAAAATTCAAAGCAAATATATTTCCCCAAAAGTTTTCATCTCTATGTATTGGCTGCTGGGTTTTCCTTAACTTATGCCAGGCTGTTTGTACGGGAATATTATATGTGATTCAGTTTTAAAATGTATACATATATGAAAAAGAGAGTTGTCGTATAAAATCAGTGATTCAACCCATTTTGAAACATATAATGGACTACACCATAGAGAGATGCGTGATATATGACGGAATACATTCCTAGATTATTGCATGTCATAATGTACGTCTCATAATGTATCAGGGCATCTGGAGAGTGGCCGCAGGGAACAGGATCGGCCATGTACTTAGGCACGTCTGCTCGCTTATCGCATTACATGGACGTCTGTTCAGAGCAGCAGCACAGAGAGGCACATCGAGGACTCCAGTGCGATGATCTCTCTGACGCGCTCAGGGTTTTGACAGTAAAATCATGTTTCCAGGACGTAGACAAGATACTTCTTTTCGCTCAGATGCTCTCGCTGGAAAGATATTCGATTAAGATACATGCGGATCGATGTTTCAACTAGATGTTAGAGAGGGACCTGCCACTGAGTGTCAGTGAGTCTACAAGTATGTGACTTTCTAAACACAAGCCTAACGTTGAGGGAAACCATTCCGTCTTATAAAAACTACGTACATAGGAAAACAATAAAAAAATAAGTCGGCAACCTCTAGTTCAGATGCAAATCATTACTGATTCTTTAACTGTAGTAGAATAAAAGTCGATAAAGTGTCTCCCAGATTTCAGGCCTGCATTGCACACAAACCACTTTAAGTAGAGGTATAAGGTTTTCCCTGTTTCAACAGCATTGACTGAAGTTTTTTAAAGCTACTCATAAATTTCAACATGTGGTCCCTTTGTTGCCCGAAGTGCTTGCACGGAAGGCGTCGCGCACAGCATCATCGGAAGCATCACTCACACAGTGCTTCCCGCTTCTCCTGCGGTCTGTGACTCTTCCAGTCTGTTTGAACTTTTTATGCTAGTATTTCACGCCTTTAACATTTCGTAGCTCTCGTCGATACTCGCTTCTAAACTTGCATTGAACTTCGACAGGTGATTTAGTTTTGTGGTACCATAACACACCCTGAGTTTTACCCTCCAATGACACCTTTCTTCTATTCTTGACTCAGCTGACAGAGACGTAGAGGGGTGACAGTGGCATCTGCAGGCGAACAAGAGAAGCTTCAGTAACTGCTAAACAGAATGTTAAAGTTGTGCCGTGTTATCCACAGGAATTTTAAAGTTATTTCTTTTATTTTTCAGGGAAAGACCGTGCTTATGCCCTGTATAACTAACTTTATTAAATGCCTCTTGACCCAAAGTGGTTCATAACTTGGTGAATAAAAAGTTAGCTCGACTGGCTTCCTGACGATTTCGAGCGCCAAATGTGCCGAATTCAACATTGTTATCCATAAGCTGTGCAGGCATGATATCTGTATGTGCTTCTGGTTTGTATGTGTATTTCTTCTACGTGAATACGTCGGCGAATCACAGCCTGAGTGAGCAGAAATATGTCGGCGACACACAACATAAAAGAGAAGGAAGTTCTCTATAATTTGCGTGCTCAATTTCGCCCCTAAGTATGCAAAGTTGATGAATGAAGACAAGACAATTACAAATCAGACCAGAGAGCTGCACCCTGTCATCACGTGTGATTGGATGCAGGAAAGCAAAATCAAACTAAAGGGAGATTCTTATTATATATCATGAATTTTCTATTTTCCATTCCATGTCGACACCATTTGCGCTAGATTTTTATTTGCTTAATAAATCTCTGCCAGAAAGTTGGCACGATGTTTTTCTAGTCGCCTGCAAGCATCGATGTCAGGGAGGGAACTTCAAAGACTCCGTGTTGAGATACAGGCTTTCAATTTCTGTCTGTCGTAGAAAATAATATTTTGTTCTTAATACGCGAAGAGTAAAATACTGCTACTTCCAGCTAACACATGGGGAGTAACCATTCATAGATATAATTAGCTTTTACTCGGGCAATTTTCATAGCAATAATAAGCCAAAGTGATGTATTGAAATGAGCTTTGTTCCAAAAGAATACTAATTCCAATGGGAAAAAACTCTTAGATCGTAAAAACTGAAAAATAAAATCAGTGTCACTTCTTCAATCGTTTCCTTTAGAAACATATGTTTTAAAAAACGAAGTTTAAGTCCTTGTACGTAGAAGGCTTTCATGATGTGGGAAATTTTTCCCTCATGGTCTCGCCATGACTTTTTGGATTCGACTTTTTCAAGATCTAGGGCTGCACTTTCCCCCTTGCAATTGTTTTTTGTGGTCTTGCGAGAGGTATGATGGTGGCGACTCTTGAGGTGTGGGGAGCTCGCTGCTCCTTCATCCTGAAGACGGTGGGGACTGTTCGTCCTGTCCATCGGCCCATGGTTATGCAGTCGCGACTACGTAGAATGCCTCCAATACGAGCTCCTCCATCTTGCTGCTTCTGTTTTTCTTGCTATTTTTTATTTGTGGGCCCATTTTATTTTCAAAATAGGATTATTTTTGTTAATTCTTAAAGGTGTTCAGGCTTTGAAGTTTCAATTTGTGCCTAAATCGGCTTTTGCCTTAACAATATTAAGATCGCTTAATGTGCATTAATTCTACCGAAAATTTAAACGAGATAAAGCTCCTAATACTTGGGAGTTGTCTCACACTCTCCTTGAACTTTCCTCAGATTGAGCTAGATTTTCTTCTGGGCCTATGACTTTCCTAAACAACTAAGCCTTTGACCACCCAAACAGTCCTTGCGTGGACACTTTTCTTATACTGTTTTTACCTAAATTTCTAACTGATTTCTTATCGACGCATTCAATGCCCACTAAGTGGGGCAATAAACTTGGGTGACGTTGGTCTCTATTTATATCATTTTTGGAAGGATCCATCATTAATGGTTTTGTTGTTGGTTTTGTTGTTTTTCCTTCACAGTTTCTGAGTTTTGAGCTTTCTTGTTGGTGTCCCAGTATGAGCCAACCTTCCAACACCGCGCCGCTGATGGGGTCGCGGCCTGACACCGCAGTTCGTCACCGTTATTTTGAGCGACTCCCGCCGTCACTACTGATTCTTAGCGAACAGACGCCAACTTCCTAGTTTGATGGGTGCGTCGAAGGATCTTGTGTCTTTTTTGGTTTGTCTTTATGTTTCTTATATAGGGTATAGGCTCGCAAAAAGACCTACTTTTTTCATTCGTACATGTTTTCGGTTTGTTTTTGCTTCAGGTTAAGATAGTCGTGCTTCAGGCGGTTGAGACCTGCACCCCTAGGTTAACTAACTGCCACCCAGCAGTTCGCCCCAGCAGCCTGCCGCCCTTGCAAATCAATCCGATTACTGCAGCATTTCTGGCTTTCATCAGTTACCTTTTCTAAAAATCAGAAAAATTTCTAAACTGATAAAAGGATATTAAAATTAACCTTCTAGCCTGTGCTGGCTTTATAAATATCATAATGAATAATAAAAATAAATCTGTTTACATTACCCATTGCATTATGTGAGTTTTTCTCACAATTATAAATTATAGGTTCTGCCAGAAAATAAAGGGTAGGTTAATAAAAAGTTACCAAGACTCATGCCTACAAAGAATCAAACGTCGCTACGAAAGCATATTGATCGCTAATGCTTAAACAATAAAATATTATCAAGAGAAATTCATGTACATAGAGAAGTGCTTTATTTCTTACTTAATCCTCGTACTTATGTAATAATGGTAAAACACTTTATCTTACAGTCTTTTCAAATCACATGTTTTAGGCTCTTTGGATTTTATCAGAAGACTTATGCCAGGCACCAAACAATCGTTTCATAACGTTTTGTGTTATGCTATCCTCATGTCGGGGTCGTATCAAAGTTATTTGCGCATAGCCTCATTTATTCTGAAATTTCACACGTAGGGAAAATTGAATAATATCAATGCATGGGACTAGGTCTGCTTTGAGACATTCTGTGGAATGCAGACTGCAGCAATGAGTTGCGATGATTTTGCACAGTGCAAGAAGGAATCCTTTGTTTTATCAATAAACTCACACGTCTCAACGAGCTCTTTATGCATTTCACAGAATCGTCCAACAAGTTAATAGTGAAAATAATGCACGATTTAGTTTAATGTTTCATCCCTTCTTCAGTTGATTATTTTTTACTTCCTCGAAAAAGGAAAGTTCAATCAAAGTAAATTTGTTCTAAACTTTGATCGGCAACTTCTCAATACCAAGAAAACTCGAACTCTTCCATCGGGGCCGCCAGCGCTGCACCTCTGCCAATCGCACATTTCCGATCTGCCTCGACAGTTCGCCCTCAGATGCTGCTGGCAGTTCTACTTTCTTCCCCGTATCATGAGAGTTCTTAGAAATCAAAATGCCAAACGCTCACAGCAAAATGTAAATTATTCAGGAACACAAGAAATATCTAAGTATATATAAGATATTCAGAACTATAAAAGGATAAATAGTTGAAGCTACACCATGCGAAATATTCCGCATTTCGAAGTAATGATTGTTTCTGTGTAAGAGATTGCTGACATTAACTCTGCTGCTTTCGGTTCAATATTAATAAATTCCAGTGAAGGAGTTTCTACTTGGTTTTCCAAGCCCCTGAAAAATCTGGGGCTAAATATCCGTATGTGACCGACTCAAAAAAAGTTCAATTTCCGTTTAACTGAAGTTCTAATTTGAAAATTGCAGTAAAGGCTCGTTTCAGGTATCCCCCAATTCTCCGTGCGATACGGTTTTCAACGATTTTGTTCGTAAAAGTTTTGTATCACTTTTCGTAGGTCGGTTCATTTCGCTTTGTCCCATCGAGGTTCGATCCCATCATCAGATTTTTTCGGTGGGATTAATCAAGAAGTCCGAGGTTGCGCTTCTCTCCCAAAATGAAGATTGTTCCCATTTCCGATGAATAAATATTGTTTGTCGATTGCATAAATAGCTGGTGCGAAGGCTCCCGTCCTGCATCAAGCCCCGGAGGCATATCAGCTGATTCTTATGCACCAGCACGTCAGCTGGAGGAGGAGCCGCAGGATAAACCCGAGTATGCGTCTCTTGCCGGCCGCTGCGGGGATTATTCTCTAAATGCAGATAAGGATTCAAATGCCGGAAAATAAAGCGCACGCCTTGTTGTCGAGATATTTGGGATGCAAAAGAGAAATTCTAGCTTCAATTCCAAGAAAAATGTTCTGTATGCATGTAGACAGACGGTATTTGTTCTTCATGGGAAGCACTTGTTAACGATGCTCTTCCTTCCTCATGCATGTGACTTTTTGAGCGTTATTTCCTTGTTTTTAAATAGCTGAAATTCATTAAATTTAGATAATTCTTTTAATGTTTTACCCGCGTGTCGTTTGACCTCAATAAGTTCGTCTAGCATTTTCCGTTTTGCCAACAGGAAGCGAGCACGTCAGGCCAACACGGAACCAACTCTTTACAAAAGAAAGGAATTTCCTCACGCTTATAGTCGGTCCTCTTCGAAAGGTGATGCGTCAGCACCAAAAGTTGAGCACAACCACCCAGGCTTTGAGAAAAGAACAAATTACTCCTCATCTCCGATCACAGCTTCACTCACGCCTCTTGATCATGACTAGTAGGCTCAGGTATAGAGGCTGGATACTGTGTACGTACATAACATTATCTTCAGGTTAAATTGTTTCTGCGATTTACTTCTTAAAAACTCTAAGCAGCTGTGCCTTTGGGCGATGGCTATTAGAAGTCGGAAAGCTCAGAGGCAAATTGAGATATCCTAGATCATCTATTCTTGACATGAGTAAATGTTTGCTTAGGTATGATACCTCGCAGTTTGGATTGGGTGTTGCATAAATCACCAATATTGTTAGCAGGAGTACACAAAGTACATTACGTGAATCCTTGCGCATCAAGATGTATAGCAAAACCAAGCAGGCATGGACGCGTCCTGTTGTCGACAATAATGCCACAGCACGACCATTCGTAATTCTAGCAACGTCAGATGTAAAGCAAACTCCATAAACATTTCAACGCTAGAGGACTAAATCAGTATCGTTCAGCATTTAAATAATAAATCCTCCTTGAAATTGAGACCGAATCTATTACGCCAGACTTTAAACAATTAATCTTTTCGAACATGTGACAAGGAAACTGACATGACAGCTACATCAATGTCTCGTACGTAAATTTCAGTTGAGTGAACCAACTAACTCGTGTACACATCAACACCACCACTCGGTAGGTGCAGGACGGGGAAGGAAAATCGCATCGTAGCACCAGGAACGCAGCTTCCCGACATCCCAGGAGAAAAATTCCACTCCGTGAATGCCAGCTGGTGTCGAGATCAATATGCGGCCGCTGGCATCGCTGAAAACCCTGGAGAGATGCAAAAGTTAGGCCAGCAATGCAATCTGTGGGCCTGCATGCACCGCCTAATAGACACTAGGCCAAGCTAATCGAATTGCCGCCTCTGGAACCAGTCAATAAGCGTCCCATGGTATTAGCTGTAAAGGCCTATGCCATTGGCCCTACTCCGATATCGCGGAGAACTTCTTAGCCAGATGTGTTGACGGGAATACTGCAGATACCAAAGGGAGTCCAGTGTATCGTGCGGCTCGATGTCGCATTCTCTAGCGTAAGATGACTTCGGGTGGCCAATGACATGAAACAATGGATTTCGTGCCTTCGTAGAAGCTGTACGCGTGCCTCCATTATATTTCTCTTTTTCCAGCGCATTAGTTGTAATGTACACTCGTACTGTGCGCGTTGATTTTCAATACTTGGGCAGAAATGTTTTAGTGGTACACAAGGTTTCTGTGCGAGTATCTTAAGATTCAGTGACAGAGGTAATTCGGTAGCCAGTAGCGACTTCTTCGGAATCCAGATCGTCATAGCCACCACGAAAGAAATTATTTTATTATTATAGAAAAAGTTTGTAGATGTAATCTCTCTATCATGGAGAGTTTAAAGCATAAATGATTATCATCATTTTATTATAAACTCGATAACGATTTGAATGTTATAACGTTGAATAATTATGTAAAAATATAATAACTGATATTATGGATACATGGTG
>VOMN01089808.1:0-27891 GCA_014899125.1 Orchestia grillus | reverse complement strand
GGAGAAAATCATTGATCGTCCCCAGTGTCAGGGCTTCCGAACTAGAATAAATAATTTGATTTTAAACATGGTTTCGATTTATCTACATTTTTAAACTATGGAAAAGGAATTTGATGACCAGGATTCTACTGAATTTCAACTTCTTTCAAATCCTACTCAAAGAGGACAGTTTATTTTTCAATAAGAATATATAAGGAAAAACAAGGATTTTTTTAATCATGTTAGATTGAGCATCATCGAAAAGCTGGCGTATAGTGCTTACAGAGGGTGAAGAGTTTTAGCCGTAAGTCTTCTGAAGCCGAGCTTTTGATGGCGGATGCGAGTTTGTGCCTCGACACTCTCATGGAGCCAGCTTTTGATGGCGGATGCGAGTTTGCGCCTCGACACTCTTATGGAGCCCAGCTTTTGATGGCGGATGCGAGTTTGCGCCTCGACACTCTCATGGAGCCCAGCTTTTGATGGCGGATGCGAGTTTGTGCCTCGACCTTCTCATGGAGCCGAGCTTTTGATGGCGGATGCGAGTTTGTGCCTCGACCTTTTCATTTAGCCCAGCTTTTGACAGCGGATGAGAGTTTGTGCCTCGCCGAATTTTACTTTCGAATGCGTCCTTTTCATGAAGCAGATTTTGCGTAGTCATACTGTACAGGTAGGTGGGTTGAGTCCTATACGAATAGTACGTAGGATATTCGTTCTTACTTGGCCACCAAGTCACCGTAGGAGTACACTCGGTGAATGAAACAAACATTCATTATTATATTAAAGTAGCGCATTGAAGAGAAACAGGAAATACGCGCCTTCAAATTTAGCTTCTTTGATAACTTTAGCAATCATCTGCAATCATGCTGTACGTAAAAGACGTTCATTAAAGTGAAGTTTGCGGCTGGATGCTAATTACATTGAAGGAGTCAGTCATATTTGCAAATTAATTTTACCGAAACGTCAGAAAACGTGATCGCATGATTTTTATCATGGATAATAATTTGTTAAGTAGCCTGCGTTATTCTCTTACCTCTGACAATCCCTTTCTGAATTCTTTTGATAATGAGGTTTGGAATGGCTTTAAAACCTCTGCTCATTTCTGGGGCAAACTTCCTCTAACTCAATGATTCACTTTTAGCCTCTGTGAACTTTAAATTTGTCAATTAACTAGATACTTTCAGAAAATTTGAATATGTCAATGGAATATTTGGGAGAAGCTATCCAGTTCCAATTTTCTCAGGGAACAAGTTTCCTCATGTAGACGCCCAGTTTTTATTTCGAAATGTCTTTGTACTCTGGCAAATTCACAGCCTTCCGTACGAAGATATGGTCGGTACATCAGGATAAGAAAAAAACGCACTCACTTACGGTGCTGCCTTCCAACTTAATGGAAGGAATACAATTCCTAATCTTGTTGAAACAATAGTTTTTCCTTCTAAAAGACGAATCTGGTCACGGTCATACAATTCTATTTCAGCTCGTGAGCCCAGAGGTCATTTTTTCTTACAACTCAGCACGCTTTGCGAGGTGCTCTCGAAGGGATTTCACCCTCGTATCTTGATTGAGGATGTATCTTTCTTGAATTGCAAATCCTCACGTTATGCCAGTACCAATCATTACTGATATTTCACTAAAGGGACCCCAATTTATAGTAGTCGATAGTTCATTTTTAATCTACTTACGAATCAAATCAACATTGGCTCAACTTTAGCTACCTCGAGTATTTCCTCAGAAAATACCGTCCAAAAATTACCTTAAGCACTGGAAGTTATCAGGGGTTGTAATGTTTTTCACTGCAGTACAACGGAGCCAATCGAGCTGGAATGTATTCTCAATTATTTGGAGAACTTCCTGCACCTGTATTTCAGTATCGAGTATTGTTTATTATCATCAACAAATTTTTTCACAGTCAGAAAGATTTTGCGATGGTTACGCACGAGCATTGTCTACACATTTGGATAAGCTGAAAATATTATCAGGACGAATGAAGTTTCCGTTCATCAACATGAAATATTATAAAAATTCTGCCTTTCATCTAAATATCTTTCATTCATTGTTTCATTTCAGTTCGAAAATTCCTTTCATAACTTTTTTTAGTCATTTCATTTTCATTCATATTACGAGTCGAGTCGATTTTCTCCAAAGGCAAAAGCTGAAAAGCCTCGTGTTACTTTGTGACCCGAATTTCAATGCATCTAATATCCTGAGTTTGTAAGTCTCGTAATGCCTCATTTTGAAGATACGTCAATTTTATTCTATTCATCATGGCGGGAATACCAAAATAAATTATTTGAGGACTTGCGCTAAAGATATTCAAGAGGTTTTTCCTCTTAAAACAATGTAATACTATTTCTTGTTATTCTTATACATTGAATAACTACCAGCTTCAGTCGTGGAAATGTAAAAAGACTTGATAAGGTTCGGAAGAAATAACGGAGCTATGAGAAAAAAGTGATAAGACCCTTTTACAAAAAAGTGGGTTCTACAAACCAATGGTGCCTGCGCCTTAGTTCTTATCAAACAACTGTGTGACCGATAAAACGAATTCAACAAGCAGAGTCTGCTATTTTTTGGCCTTACTTACGGCATCGAAAAATGGGACACGTGTAGCGGCTGCTCCAGTACTTTGGGTTTTACTCTACGTTTTGGAAGCAGCCCGTAGAGTAAAATCGTTGAAATCCGAGTGTATACTGCTTATAAAACCTGTTGAATTCATAATTTAAAGTTTTTTTTCATATCGTCTGTATCAAATGAAAGTATTATGTATACCTTTAACAAACGCTAAGAAGTACGTAGAAGTAATGAGAAAATTACACTTGCGTAAAACACCATCGTGAACATGTGTTGCTAATTGACTTTATATTAAGGAAAATTCTCCGTCAAAGAAAACATCACACGGATCATTTGTTTTCACTGCATGATGCTTAGCCCATTTTCAGACAGGATTTTCAGCTATTACAGAGGTTCTTCTAAACTCAATGCCAAAATCAAAGTAGACTTCCAAACTTGGACGCTGGCACTGAAGAAGGCTAAACAAAATATGATTGTAAGTTTTTGAAATTTGAGTTCTTAGTCTGATGACCTCATAAATTCTATTTGTGACGATTCAAATTTCGTTTGAGACATTTCAGATTTAATTTATAATAAATCAGATCTAGCTTTAGGCAATTTACATTTTTTGTTTTAAATCGACTTCGAAATGGTAGAGCTTGAGTATCATATGCAAAGCAAACACGATAGTGATCCGACTCGGTGATGAAAAGCTCTGATTTTATTCTTTAAGGCTAAGTCGTTACTTGGATGCTTTAACTGTGATCTCCGCTGAAACCTTGATCTAATATTCATCTAATTCATCAGTATTTTTGTTGGATATGAATGAAGCTCTGAATAAATATCTTTAGCAAGACTTCTGTTAATAGTTAGTATGTATAATGGCCTGGCCATTAGGTTTGATTTGATGTATGCGAGCCACTTTTCAAAATCGCGTTCAATTCAAACTAAAACCCAGATACTTCAACAAATATCTAATTGGATAAGTTAAAATCTGAATGGGGTTTCAACTGGATGACTGTTTTAGTAGCAAAATCAGGTTTTGCCTCTCCGTAGGGTTTGTTGGAGCAGAGTTTTCAAAAGCCCAGTAAAATGGTTACTTGTCAAATAAAACACATAACCAACTCCAACAATGCGTTTTGGTGGCTCATGTCGCGGTTTTACTGAATTTTTCAGGCCTTTTTTTGTTATAGTTTGCATTTCTTGTTTGATTCTAAAGATTTTATATTTCTTCCCGGGATGAGCCTAATTTTACTCTCTTCGAAATATTTCATATTGATTTATTGGTCTGTTTACAAGATTTTTTATCTGAAATACTCAGCTAATGTCTTATAAAGACAAAGTGTTAAAGCCCAAATTTATGTATGCATCTTTTTTTAAAGGATCCCGTAGAGTATGGAGTCTTCGATGGCCATCGGCGGGCAGTACATCGAGTAATTAATTCGTCAGACTAAATTTTGTTGTGAAAGATCCCTGTGTAGCAGAAGATATTGCCTATTCAAACATAGGAACGTTACATCAGATTAAAAGATCACAGAACAAATCTGCAAAGCATCGTTTGCTGAGTCCGTTACCCTAATTGACGGTGGACACAATGACGCAAACGGAAGACGCCCCCAAACCGACACCCAAGGCGCCAGACGGAGGCTGGAGTTGGGTGGTGATAGCCTGCGCTTTCTACAACGCGGTGCGTGCTGTCACGAAATTACGTCTTTGTGCAAACATCTTGAAGAGGGAAGCATGATTATAATTCAATTTTAAATTACAGGAAATAACTTTTAGGACAACAGCAAATGAAGACACGGTAGCTTATAAATTTAATCAAGATCAAGTAATATTATTGGTTGCAGAAGAAGCACTGCTTTCAGAGCATGCCTAATTTTGAGTTAGATAGACAAGTGGTTCAATAATACATTAAGGCAGAATAATTTTAATTTGCAGTTTTGTTGCAATCTGATGGCTTTTTTTGAACTTTTCTTGCATAGAAAAACAAAAAAGTACCGGAACGCACAAAGTTCAGAGTACAGTGTTATGTAGAGCAAAAGATAATAAAATAACGAATAATGAATGTAATTTACACCATTCTTGAGGAGCTTGTACTTCTATTACAGTTCCACGCATTCTTTCCCTACCAGTGTGTTGAATTATACACAATCAACGATGGTCAAAGTATTGAACGAGTTTTTTACTTGTTTCGGAAACAATAATTTCAAAGATTTTACGGCTGTTATTGATGTACGATTCGCAGCAGAAACATCGATAATGTACATATACTGCAGTGTTTGGTGTGGACGTGAGTCTGCTATGAAATCGATAAAGAACATCTGGAAAATTACCAGGATGCTGCTCAGCACATATCAAGAGAACGATGCCCTGATTCTGATTGCGTTTATATACAATATCCTTGCTGATTATGGTAGCACAAAATGACCCATTTAAGTTATTTAGACAATTTATTAATATACATTACGAAAATTTCCATATCAATTAGAATTTGTCAAGTATCTGTTAGAATGCCTTGTCTAAGTTTTGAACACATCCCCACCCTTCTTTCAGATGATCCTCATTGGAATCTCTGTGACATTTGGCATCGTATTCAACGAAAAACTTACAATGATGGGAGTGTCGTCTACCACTACGAGCTGGATGTTCAACTTGTTTAGTTTCAACTTCGCCATTTCGACCCTATTTGCTGGGCCCGTGAGTGACGTGTTCAGCTGGAGGAGCATGGGCTTTGTGACGGCCATCATCGCTGGTGTGGCGTACGCGCTCATGGTCTTCGCCTCGGGCCCTGGCCTCATCTTCCTACTCTACAGTGTGGTTGTGGGTGAGGGACTGGAGTCATTGTAGGACCCTGTGTTACTGTTGAGCCGCCCGAGTTTATCATAGTGACTTAATGGTGCCGTGCAAGCTTTCCATAGCTTTCAGAATTATCTGATTCTTCTGCATAGTCATTCGGTGTCAATTCAAGACGTGAAGCGTTAGAAGCCTCTGAATTTGTGGACAATAATCAAATGTTGAGACACTAAGGTTGATTTCCAGGTTTTCATCGTCGCTACATCGTTCTTCGGAGGGATATACTTTGAACGAAGTTAATGCATTGATGGGTTACCGATATACATCAGCGCTCTATACTGAAAATATTGTGCACTCTTTAGTAAAGCAAATTTTACTTCGATTTTGTAATATGGTTCACATGCTGGTATAGTGACAGTATTTATTGTTCAATTGTAAGTAAAAGTTATTATTAACGATTGATCATAAGTATGATAGTTGAGAGGGTTTTTTCATCCATGACAAAATTCTTGTGCAAATCTTATGAATGTGAGAAATATTCAACGTGACAGCGTTATTTTATCAAGTATAGCCACGCGCTGCTCTAAAATTTTTCGATTGAATCGTAGTACGAGTCTATGCATTGAACAAAATTTCTCTTATTTCCGGTGAGATATTGGAAATATTTGCTAATTGTCAATTTGCTTCCAATCTACGGAGGTATAAAATTTACGAAATTAGTTAAATATTTCAGATGAAGTTTTTTATTGTTTGCGCAATCAGTGTTAAAAATGAAACGGTTACGTATGTTAAAGGATCCACTTCATGGCTTCATTTTAACAAATATTATAGTACTTAGGAGCTAATTTGCCACGTCATGGCACAGCAGCAGAGTACTAAAAAGTGGAGGAAGAAATGTCACACAGATGCCACTAAATTCAATTAAGTATATTTTTGACCCTCGACCGAAATTTTCAATTGTAAGCTTTGGGTTAAAACATTTTAGTGGTTATAAAATTTTGAACAATTTGTTCCTTGTGAGTTATCACCACACACACTTCGTCTTGAATTCCAGTAAACTGCATTTGAGTTTCTTAAGGTCCTTCCGTGATTGATTACTTTCTACGATGCATCCTACACCGCTGTCACCATATGTTAGAGTTTTGTTGGTCCGATGTACTTCTCATCATTTCAAATTAAATTATCACCGATGTTCATGAGTTATAATATTTTTAGGTTTGAAGGGAGTTCTTGATAACCTAAATAAAATACCTGATTAATGAATTGAGGAACGAATTTGGGCCACATGAATTTCGTCGCAATAAAATCCACATCGGTACCGCATAGCCTATAACGAATTCAATTGGTATGCCCCAAATCAAGTTTCCTGTGAAATATTTATCTCTCAGTATTCGAGTCGCTAGGCGTAGTTTTCTTCATCGCTACTTAAATATATATATATATATGTATATATATATATATATATATATATATATATATATATATATATATATATATATTATGATTTTTACTATACAGCATTCGTCACCTATATCTGATTGCGGTGATCAGGTATTTTTTATAAGACTCAGAAATAAATTTGCATCTTGACATTTTAATTAATTTTTGTCTCAACGCGTCATGTGGGTAAGAGATATTGATTTTTAATTTTTCCAGAAAATTGCGGGCATGAATTAAAGCTTTTCAGAGTTTGATTTACTGAAATACAAACATTGACTTGAAAAACTGGGATGGAAACTGCTTCATTAACTAAAATACAAATTGAATTCAACTAATCCAACGGAAACTTACATAATAATTAATTAGTACATATGCCATACATAACATTGCGTCTTCTTAATTAAAGCAGGATTCTTAGATCACCCTGAATCATCTAATCCATATTAAGAATTTTCAAGAAATCCAAATGAAATACAAACGTAAAACTCCGTGCTGAAGACGAGTGAAAGCAAGGTTCCTGGATAGTCACAGAGGTAGCGAGTATTTGACTACGCCATATTTGCCTAACTGAATACTTTGTGGCAGAATCACTTCAATATGTAGTTTTGTTGTAGTTCGATGGTTTATTTTGAGCATTTCGTACATGGAAAAACATAAACTTGTCTGAACGTATAAAGTTTAAAGTACAGTGTTATTTAGAACATCAGATATTAAAATAATGAATAATGAATGCAATTTATACCACTTTTGATGAGTCTATACTTCTATCGACATTCCACGAACACTTTGCTACCTATATATTTAATCAGATCCAATGTTTCTACTAATCAGTTGAAACTTATATAACTTGAGGAACAGTTTAAGGACTTTTGTCGGATCGCACTACAGCAAGATTCTCTTTTTGCGCACAAGAGCATGAAAAGCTGCTTATAAGATTAACATATTTATTGATTAGAATTATTATTGCTCTATCGATATCGATGAAAACAGTCATGTTACCCTTCAGAAAAATTCAGTAGAAGGTACGCAATTTTAAGGCTTCGAAAAGAATGTCAAATTTACGTGCGTACAAAACACTAACGATAGCTTTTTATCCCTGCAGGTTTAAGCGCTGGCCTCGCTTCATACATCGCCTTTCTAGTCATTCCCCACTACTTTGACCACCACCGCGGCCGGGCAGGAGCCATCGTTATGGTAGGGGTATCTCTCAGTCAAGCAGTCATCCCTCTGTTGATGCGTCATCTGCAAGATGAATATGGTTTCTACGGAGGATGTCTTCTTTTCTCGGGCTTAATTTTCAACTGTGCTGTTACATGCCTTTTGTTCTACCCAGTACTAAAAAGACCTTTGCTTAAAGGTGACTTGATATACGAAGCAGCAAAAAAGAAACAAGAAACTCAGTTGTCACTCGAAACGAAACGTGAAAATAAAAACCGAGTCAGAAAATTAAACGAGAAACGTTTAGATTCATCTCAAAGTCCTCGTGAAAAAATGAAAGAGATTCTTCGGATAACTTGGCTGCACACATGCCAACTGAAACGCATAACCGTTTTGATCGTATCTCTGAGCTTTGCAATTCTCATCGTAGGTTACGGCAATTTGACGGCTCTATTGCCGTTCGCAATAGCTGATCAAGATCATCCTGCTACGGTAGCATCCTACAGCTTGTCCGTCGGCGCCGCGGCCAACACCGCAGTTCGAATATTCGTCAGCTGGGCGTCAGACGCAAACTGGTTCAACAGAAAAGTTTGTTACATTTTTGGTAGCGTGCTATCAGGTGCTTCCGCTATCGGTAACTATGAAGCAAGATTTTCGTAAATTCTAGAAATAATATTCGTCTGGAACATATATCAAGTTTAATCTGTGGCTTTTCATTGCAATGTTTTTCTCAATATCTAACTGGGAGTGGCAAAACCATTCATCTAATCACTTCCTTTTCTGTTCTCAGCTACGGTATTCGTGCTACATGACTCGCACCTTATCATGGCTTGCCAGATTTTCTGGGGGATTGGCGTAGGAGCGAGCCTCAGCGTCTTTCATAATGTAGTGATAGATACTTGCGGCCGGGACTTGTACGACGCCGGAGTTTCCTGCAACGGCCTTCTGAAGGCACTGTGCAGCATCGTTCTCGGTCCTCTCTTAGGTAAGTTCCCAGAGTGTGCACAAGAATTCTCGAGAGAGCCTTTGGAGAGAAATCGTTCTGGGCTAGATCATGTCCAACTTCTTGAAACGCGAATCTTTAATTCATAAGATGATTTTGAAAATTGTTGAGAAACTTAATTAATACACTCATTGATATATCATCTAGGGAATATTCTTATAACAAACTACAGGGCATTCACCTAGCATGACCAACGATTATTGCTAGTCAATAGGCACGGATTGATTTCGCTTCAGAGTACTAATATAAAAAGATTGCTATAGTATGCTGAATTAGTATAGCGTGTCCAATTTTGTTATTGTGGTGAAATAGTAAAAGTGATGCTAAAAGTTTGTTGGTTTAAAAATATCCCACAATTTGGAGAGAGATTTTCTTCAGTTCTGAAATAAATTTAAATACCAATAAATGATCAAAAAGATGTCAGAAAGTAACATGAAAAACTACTTTAGATAGACGAAGTCTTCCAATAACTTAGCCAAGGGTACAATGCAGAGTTCGTGATGTGTTTTTGTTCTATTTTGTTCTGACGTGCCGAATTCCTCAATCAGCTCCTCAACTTGACTCTGCATTTTTTAGGCTATAAAAAGTGGAATCGATAATTGCTGTTACCCTACGAAATATTAAAAACAGTAACCTATTACTCATGCGTTCAGCTATAACTCACATTTACTGCCTCCACGTCGCAGGCGTAGCGAAAGACTTCACATCGTACAAAGTAGCTATAGGACTGGCAGGAGCTTTTCACTTGATGTGCGCAGGACTCTGGGTCTTCATGCCGCTCGCTAGAAAATACGACACCAAAAATTTCCCAGACCGACAAGCGACGGACGAAATTCCAGAGAAAAAGACAAGCGAAGCCTCAACCACCGAAGTCTCCAACCATAAATGTGAAGAAGCTGGTTACATAAATCACGGATTTATTGCAAATTCAGCTATAAGCACGTACAGAAGAAACAGCGTGTGCTAAGGCCAGGTATTTTTGCTCGATGTGTTATGCGTTAGAGCTTACAACGGTTTTTCACCCCTCTGCTGTGAAGTATGTCATTAATTGCGCTGCTAGATTAGAGCTACTTCAGTGAACGAATTAGACATGGAGTAAGGAATGGAAAAGACGTCCACCCTATAAATGCTTATGGCATAGGAACTGTATGGGAATAAAAGTTTGGTGGTGCTTAAAATTGCAGCTCCAAGGAAGCGCGCATATTTAAGTAAATATCGACTTAAGAAACACATTCTCGAAAGTTTTCTGACCATATGCAAACTTTCATTTTCAGACAGAGAAGCTCCATGTTGATTGACAAGTACTGTTGAAAGACTGTGTGTTATACTACAGAACTTACAGCTGTTTTCCCGTTACATGCATGAAAGTTCGTTAAGAATTACAAAAGATGTCTTCAGAGCAAGTACCTTTTAGAAAACTCAGATTTACTCACTACCACAGTCTATTTGAAGCATTTAAAATTTCATGCACAGACATGCTTGCGACCTATGACGTGTTGTGCACAACGATAGTTGGATGTACACTGATCTATACAAAGATAATTGGACGTACACCGATCTATACAAAGATAGTTGGATGTATGTACACCGACCTCATGTTACAAGCAATCAACTAAAAGATAATTCGACGAATACAGCTCGAAGGTTGTTCGACAGACACCGACCTCATGGTAGAAGTAATAAACTAAAATGTAGCAAAGTTTCAATATTGTCTTGTTACTGGGTTTAAATGTTAATTGACCATTTCTTTTTGAAGAAACAAAAGGAAAAAAATAATGCCAGAATTTTATTTTTAGGGCAATTCGATAAACTTTTAAATTTGCCTTTCGTCAATATAATGCCAGTAATAATTGTAATTGAAGTATGACATGAAATCAAATTCTAACGGAATGATGAACTTTTTCTTGTTTTGCAGCTGCAGGAGCTTAGAAATAACTCTTAATTTTCTAGACAAAACTGTTGTGCTATAATGATCATGATGTTTTTGTCGCAAACAAGTGACTTAATACTAATATATAATCGTAAGATCATAGGAAATCTAACGTTTAAAAAAATAAAATAGCACTAATGAAATATTCAATATTAACAACACTTAAGAACTCACCTTGAAACTAATTTTAAATGCTTCAAGAATAACCCCGACAACCGAGGTATTGTCTTTGAACTAACCAAACACCAACAAAAACCTCAGATCATAACTGACCATCGAAGACGCAAGCCATCTTTCATTGCCAACAAATTCCTGATACTATAATGGGCGAGCCTAATGTTTGTTCTAAAAAATAGGGAAAAATTTTCTCAACAGGATTGGGCCTGCTAGAACATACAACGGCAGCATCGACGGTTATCCTGAGAGGCTTAATTCAAATTAACAGATGACTGTCTCTAGTAGTTAAGACGCTCACAGATCGGGATAACTTTCTCCTGCGGAGGATTAAGAAAACCTCCAGACAAGCATTAGGAAACTAATATCCATCTATCAGAAGCATGTATTCTGTTCCCTGTTTCTCTAATTTTCTTCTTCTATTTCTTTTCAAGTATTTCTTTCTATTTTTTCTACGTCTTCTTTTCTTTCCTCCTTTCCGTGTCTGCCCATTCGGTATGCAGTCTTCAGTAATTTTGCACCTTTCAATTTATTACCAACACCTTTATTAGTTTTGGTAGCCATTACAATGATTCTACTCACGGGTAGTGAAGAATGTTTTTTAAAAAGCTCCCTCTTGCAACCAATTCGTTAAAAATGCAATTTTATTCTTCCAAAAATATTAAGCAAATTTTATTGCAGGCATAAAAAATAAGGATCTCGCAACAGGCCAAAGAACAAGGCTCCGACCATTTTTTTTATTCCTACAATTTTTTTATTCCATTTTACTCTCTCTACAGCTCTTCCTAATGAAAACCATGTTAGAAGTGTTACCATAGCATATAGGATAAATGAAAAGTTACAAAAGGTTTTAATCATGCTTAAATTTCATAAAGTATGCATTAATGTCTGTAAAACTAAGTTCATGCTATAATGTTTTACTTTAAATGGAATGCAAATCTCCCTTTCATCAAAATCGGCGATGGTTAGATTGGAGATATAAATTAATTGAGATTTCAGGGAATCATCATCGATAAAAACCTGACATTAGAAAAACATATATCATATATTGGAACTAAGGTATCGAAATCTATTGGTTTTTTCAACGAAGTCGAAAATACATCACCTGCAGAACCGCTAAAATATTGTACACATTTTTAATTCATTCGTACCTACAATATGGCATAGGAGCGTGTCATGGAACTAACGATAATGAAACAAACATACATTTTGCTCTGCAAAAAAGAGCCATTAGGGCTATGAATAACTTTGAATATAGTGGACATAAAAATGACCCATCAACAAAAATTCTTAAGCTTCCTGATCTATACCAATATTCTCTCTGTACATGTATAAAAATTTGAGTAAAGAAGGTGATAAAGACCTGAATCAATTAGTTTCTGCTAAAACTTTAGCAGTGAATATATTTAGTGACTAGGAGCCGATGTAAATTTATACCTTCATAATATTCCAAAACCAGATTGCAATTTAGTTTTCACTAAACGGTCTTAAAACTTGGAACTCGTTGCCATCTGCCGTTCGTGAGATATGTAAACTCCAAGCGTCCAAAACAAATCTTGAATCATATATCTTATGAAGATACTAAAGACGTTACTTGTTCAACTGTAGTTTCATATCCTAAAGGACTGTTGAAAAACCCCTCACGTTGTATCCTAAACCGCTCACATTATATTCGTCAGAAAATCAATTCAGGGTATATTATAGACTGCATAGTCTTCATTGACCAGACATTATTGAATTCCTAATCTTAAATCATATCTTAACCCCTCAATAAATTCTTTACTTGATCAGCCCTATGTTCATTAAGGATGAGTACAGGGTTATTTACACGTGTGTACGCGAAGTATTTGATCCTGTAGGACGCCCTAGAAGTTATGTCACTTATTCTGGCCCACAAGTAGCTATGTGTAAACTATCTACTAAATAGTATAACATATTCATGTCTGTAATATTTTTAAATGATGTAACACTTGTGGTTATCAATTGTTCATATTGAAAAAAATTGTTTAAGCGTGTAGTTTTGGGGGGACCAGTATTCCATGATAGTTCAGTATTCGATGCTATTCTAGGGTAAAATGTTACGATCGGATGGGATTGAATTCAGTGCAATTATTGAATTCATTCATTTAGATTTTGTGTAAAAATTTCTTCGTACAGAAAAATCATATTACTCGAGATTATTTTGAGTTTTTACGCAATCATTCGTTATGTATTGTACTAGAATTTGAGTACATCGCTCATCCATTAGCTATGATGAACTTAAAATTTGAATACAATTTCTATTCACATACATACTTCGTGATTTATTTATTTACGCTTAAAAATGAATCAGTTGAAGAATTTTGCTTAGTTGCTCTACGGTGGGCTGTGGTATATATGATGAACAACATTCCACTACGATGTTACTCCAGTTAGCTTACAACTACGCTCAAATTGCTCGATTTTTGTCATTAACGTTTTTTTTTAATTTTCTGATTTTGTATCATACGCGCCAAGGTGACTCTTCCTTTCTTTCACGTCTCGCATAACTACACAACTTCTCACCTGCTCATTGACGCCCAGTTACGCGCTATTTTACGTGCGTAATCGTGCACCTTTTGTAATTTTGCTACTAACGTGTAGTTTTTTAGACGTTTCAACTGTACGTGTTCATGGGGCCAGTGTTTTTAGCTGATTCTTAACTCAGCGCAAAAAAAATCATCAGGGAAATTTCACTGCCATGTTGTTTTAAACTTAAATTTATCGAGAAAGTTCCACTTTTCAAAAGCTTTTAAATTAAGAATACACGATTGATTTTCATTAATTCCTTGTTGCAATGTATCGATGGAAAAGTTTCTTTATCGTAGCTTCGAGGTTCTACCTGCATTTGAATTTTGTTAAAATAATTTTAACGAGTTCCCCCTGTTTGCGCTCAATGTACGGTTGTCCAGAAATATGCATTATTATAATTCTTCTTTACTATTATTTTATATCAACGGTTTAAATTTACGGACTCTTTCCATATGTTTGTTTTGAATAAGGATGATCAAATATAAGTTTATCCGTATAGTGTTGCCTAAATACCTTACTACCGAAGGAGTTGAATGAAAGGCATATGAAATTTAACTGGAAGGAATTATGAAGGATGTGTGAAGATTATTAGAATAGTAATTTTTGATCATTTTTAAAAATCTCAGTACACTCACTTACTAGGTTTATGTTCGCAATTTTACTGGAGGAAACATTTTTTCTCCTTTTTCGCCTTCTGTCTAAAAGTCAGGTCTGGCGATACAGCAAATCACGTATTCATATTTTACGTGGAGTGAAACTTTAGGTTACGTAGGGTTTTAAGATACATAAATGCCAAAATCTGTTTTTTGAAGCTATTCAAATGTTAGTCGATCCGAAATCGAGTAGATGTGTGTTAGCATATTTTCAGAGACAGAGAAATAACTCATTCGTCGAAGTCAAGTAAAAATGCCACTGTTGTGTTTTGAAGAGGGCTTGGTAGATGGGGTATGCACTAAACATTCGAAGTATTTCTCATACTAAAACAAACTTAGTATTCTGAAATGTTCATTAGAAGACTTAGATATCAATGTGTGATTAACTATTAAAATACCCGTATGTTACTCCCTGAATGAAAGTGGGAATACGTAGTATAATCAAAACAAAGTTTCGTTTAAAGCATGCATGAGAATTGTAAAAAGGCCAGGTGCGTATAAAAAGTAAACCAATTTCTTGAAACGCCATGCTGCACGAGTACTGAAAAGTTCAACATTAAACTGAACCAGCGACACAGAAGCCACCAACTATTGCCTTTTGGTTTGATACCTTTATTTTATCTTCATTGGGGCAATATATTCGTGGGCAGAGCTAAAATCATCGCAACAGTTTGCAAAAGAGTTTGTGAGCGACGTATGAGTCAAATATTCAAAATTAGAACCTGTAAAGCACGAAAACAACCGATTTTCATTATTTCCTTTCTGGAGCCAAATAGCTTACTTAGTTCCTGCTAGCATCGAGGATCTTGCTATTCCACAACATTTCTCCTCTATTTTTCAGTATTTGCGTCCACGTTTTCAGTACAAAAACTAAGTTATTTCAGTGTTAAAGGGAAAAAAATGGAGCCCACGTTGAATAAAATTTGAATATTTTTACATGATGTGTGCAGCGTGCGACTACAGCTGCTTACTGAAAATTTCTACCACCTTGATTTTTGGCGCCACTTGAATATGTTTTCCAAAGAACTTAAACAGACATGACTTCAACAAGAGTTTGACAACGAGTCCTATGCTCGCCCTAAGAATTCACAAATACTGAAATATGTAGCATTAGAACTCACTGACATTCTTAAATCAGTAATATAAAATATATTCAAATGAGCGTTGAACCAAACTTCCCTTTAGGTTGAAAACGGAAATTCTCATTTATCCCGTTAGTACACATTTTCATATATAAGTAGAGGAACATAATAAAAAATTCACTTCATAACCCCATTGTCGCGTTGCTTAGACACTATAAAACTGTCACGACGAAAAGCGCTTGCAGCCTGCGGCCCCAGTGTGGAGTTTAACGACCAGCAGCGTAGAGCAGAACAGCAGAGATGAGCACGCACCCAGGCTGCATCCGTACGAGGTGCTCAGCCTCCTGATGCCGCCTGTGCGGGCACAAACAGAAATATCTTCACGATAACGTTAAGTAACAAATATGGGGCTCCAAACGTTTACGTTTCATGTCAACACGATATCCAAGGCTAGAAATACGGTCAGCAGAAAAAGTCTGTATTACACTTAATTTTTTTAAGACAGTTCGTGCGGCTATCCAAGGGTAAGTTAGAAGTTATTTGCAAGGCCAGCATGTACTCGTACTAAAAAAAAGCGTTCTGCATTTAACTTCCTGTAGATAGACTGTTAGGTAAAGGGACATCACTTTTATTATTTTTAAGTAGAGCGATTGTCATATGAATACGTTTCACGCATTCATATGACACGTATTCATAGATAAAAAACGGGCAGTGTTATAATTCATGAAAGTTTGCACAATTCAAGTTTAGCGTTTCATAGTCGTTTAGTTTCTGAGTAAACTTTGCCGCTAACAGGAAAGTAGCACCACATTACAGCAAATTTCAACGGAATGACTGTCGCTGAACTGGACATCCAGACAGTTGGACAGATCAACTACGACAGCGTCCCAGTTTACGAGTCGATCATTATACAAACTACAATAACAATTTCAGACAATAAATTGAGTTATATAGAGTGTCATTACCGAACAGAGGTCCAGACAGTGCGAATGTGAAAGCCATGATGATGGCATTCACTCCCACGGCTGAAGAGAAAAGCTCCATGCCCAGGACGTCGATCATGTGCACGTGGTACAGGCTCATGTACAGGCCGATGCCCAAGCCGAAAACGACCATTGAACAAGTCATCCATGCTTCGCTGTGCGTGACGAAAACAAATGCTGCGCACACATAAACAAAATGGGATGAGAGCTGAACGAATACAACAACGTATGGATTTTTCTATCGGTTGCTATACTGAAAATTAAAAAAAAAATGTCGAAATCACTTGCTGATCAATATAATAGCAGGCGAATAAGTGGCCAAAAATACGAACAGGAATTGTTCAAATTATTAAAAATCGCTTTTTACAATTCATGAGAGTTTAAGAAGTGTGGGTATGGGTCTACTTGAGGAGCGAAAGCTTGAAAATAGCGTTTTACTATTCATGAGAGTTTGAGAAGTGTAGGTATGGGTCTACTTGAGGAGCGAAAGCCGCCTTGAGGAGTTCCAGTTACATCGTAACAGTAAATCGCTTTCCTTTAACCATGATGTTATTGATGACCTTTTCACTACCTCTAGGGCACTGAAGAGTATTTTGGAAAATTTAATATTCGAATAAATAACAAATATTCATTATATAATGAATTTTACTGGATATTCCATTTACTAAAATTTGTTGTCATTAGAGCAGAAACTAGGTCATCTTGTGCTTCTCTTTTCCCATTGTAACTGGTATCATCAATTAAACAACTACATTTCATGCAATTATCTGACTTAAAGTTTGATAAACTGATTTCTTTTATGTTCACACCAGCACACATATATTTGTATATACGAGCATGGCATTGATGCCATTGAAGTTGATATTATCAATGTCATCAATGTCAAGCCTGAAAACCTAATCCGGGGTATTATGTCCACACGTACATAACACTTCTATCGATGGGATCAAACTCATTTCGGGACAGCCAGTCAACAAGCATAGAATTCTTCAATTGAAAGATAATATCAACACGTTTAGGATACTTCTATTGATGGAGTGAAATTCATTTCAGAATATTACATCAACACGTGTAAAATACTTCTATTGACAGGACGAGGCCAAACAGTACCTAAGGAGGTGAGCGTGGCAATGAAGACGCCCATACCGAAGCAGAAATTTCTGTTTAGCCACGACCGGTCCGCCACTGCGGAGACCAGGAGCCTCATTCCCGCGTTCGAGAAATTGGACACGGAGACGCACTGAGCCGCAAACTGGGGCGTGTGTCCCGTGCTTTCCACCGCAAATGGAACCAACATGAGGAAGTTGAAATAGCCCACCATAGCTGTCGATAGGCTGAAACCTATCATCAGTACTTTTCTTTTCTTAAGCACGATGTAGTTTTGTTTCATCCACACTGTGAGAGGCTGAGTGAAAGTTGAAATATTCTCAAGCAGCGCAGACAATGCAGATACACGCCCTGAGGAAGAAGTGGCGTTTGCTAGCTCTTTCTCATTGATTTCGTCAAGTGAATTTACTTTTAATTCAAACGATGAGCACCGTATTCTCTTCTTTGCTGGCAGCGGTCGGAAGAGGGCCGCCGCGACGCAGCAGTTGAGGATGACAGCGCCTTGGATCAAAGTCGCCCAGAAGAAGCCGTAATTGTCCTGCAAAAATCGGATGAGCAGGGGACACACGATACCCCCAGCAGCGATACCGGTCATCATGATGGCCATCGCCAGGCCCCGGCGCTTCTCAAAATACAGAGGCACGATGAGGAAGCTCACCGTTGATCCTAGCCCAGCACTGATCGCTGAAAAAAAAGTTTGATTTAGCAATAACAGCGCTCTTCTTCATAATCTAGCGTTTTTATTGCTTTCAACTCAAGGCTCAGTAATATAAACGAATGTAATAAATGAAAATAATCTATTTGAAATGATGTTTTCAAATTAAATACTCTTCTAACACATTACACTGAAATCTCATAAGACTCACGCACAATGATGCTGTAAACGATGACGATGAAAGTCAGGGAGTTAGCGAAGGCCAGAGTCATGAATGACAGAGAGGCAACCAAGCAGCCGACGAAGGACACTTTGCGGAATCCAAATTTGACGACCATGGTGTTGGTCAGGAGAATGCCGAAGTTGTACATGACGTTGTGAAGCATGAAAACGTAGCTCGCTTCACCCGAAGAAATGCGTAAATCACGCATGCGACTGCTGAAGAGGATGCCAAAGCAAATTGTGATGTTGATCATGAATGCCTGGAAAAGAATTGGATTTCTTGTCAATTGCAAAGAGTGTGTAGGTCATCAACGTGACTTAGGCAAACCAACTCTGGTTCATTATAATTTTTGAGAGGCGACAAACTAAGAATCTGTTAAGAATTAGGTATTGATTTGTTAATGCACTGCAGAAGACTCAGTGTTCAAGACCATCAAAATAGCAGAATATAATTTTTCAAACAAATTATCGATGTTAAAATGACCATCTGTGTACCCAGATGCATCAAGTTTTACAATTGAGCACGAGGACATAGGAGCGGGATATACGTCTGGCCTATTTAAAGTTAAATAAACTTGTTAGGCTACGGTATTATGAACAAATAAAATAGGAATTTCACTGGGGTTTAAAACAGGATATTTTGCTTAGATAAATGGAAAAATTATTTGGACCCAATCAGTCTCAGAAGGTTCGATGAAACGTATTTTTGTATTGCTTTCCGCAATTACTTTCAGACATGGGGACCCGCAAATGATCAGGCAACGAATTAAACGTTTCACTGCTCTGATACATAACGAAACGTTTCGCTATTTCAAAATAAACAGGGGGAAGATTGAATAGGGTATTTTCAATCTTTTAAAAGTGTCATCTCAAACTTCGTATTTACCAACTTTCACAAATTTCCTTCCTGGAGGTTATGGCATCACGTATAAATATTAAAACGAAGTTCTTGAAGACATTTTCATTTGACAGTAATTTTAACGTTTTATACATACCATTAGTGTGCTTTGTTAATGCATGGTAACCATGTTTGTTTCCTAAGTATAATTCGAAAAATTCAATTTGTTCAGTTTATACTTCATCTGTTTGAGTACAAGGGGCTGCTGTCCAATTAATAATGGATTGAATGATGTGGGAATTTTCTTTGATGTAAAATAAGGTCAATAAGATTGATCTGTCCAAGAACATTGCTGCTTAGTATTATACATTGCACCACAGCTGTTCGCCTAATGCGGAAGTTTGAGTCGAGAGCAGAAGCGTTTCGACCATAACAATGCTAAACATTTAAGGGCGCACCAACTTTTCAAAGAATACATTAGATATCATTGAGTTATACTCTGGAAATTTGGAATACACGTATTATTACTTATAATTTCGACACATGATAACCAGCAATGGAAATTAAGAAAGAATATTAAAAACTAAATTATTCTGAAGATCAATCGACCCCAAACTTTAATTCGAACTTTAATTTCTTGATTCAAGAATTACTAGTTAACAACTCGCTATCCATTTATTCAGAAGCTCTTCCTATATACCTTCACCGAAAGTTTTCCAGGCATTTCAGTGCTTATATATTAACGTACTGTACCTGAGAGTTTTTACTGAAATTCAAAGAAATATCTCCTTCTTCTTTGAATAAAATGACGCACTATTTTAGGCTGAATAAAAATTTAGAGGCGTGTGCACTACAAGTGTGTGCCTTACACGATAATGTATCCTGCTTCCAAAATTTCGCTGCTCATTGCCGCCAGGGGAGCACATTCCGAAAAGGAACGCAGATATGAATGGCTTTAAAAATAATGAAAAACTCGCTAAATGTTGTAAACTAAATTTGATCGATACAATTGCGTACGAAATGAGAATTAACTTTGTGAGCATTTCGTCCTTCGATCGAGTGATTTAATTCTTACCTTCAAAACATAAAATTTCAGTTTGTTTCGAGCAAGAAAGATAAGATCAACTTTAAAACCTTTTTAATAATTAGTAAAAGCTTAATGTAAGAAAAACGTGTATTCGAGTCGATGTATAAAATTTATTTTCGACATTTTTCATAAAATAATGAAGTACTTATATTTTCCACAAATGCTAAGCCAAGCGTTTGAGTAAATAGTCTTAGCATTATTGCTGTCGTTAACGTTTTTCTTAGTAAAAATTAATAGTTGATGTTCAATGCAGGAGATTCCTTTGGAAAAATTAGAATAACGACTCATACATTTGATCTATGATGCATAAACAAGTAACTCTGTGCTCCCCTGTAACAGTAAAACGTATCTCACTGCATGTAATTTTTGAATAAAATACGGCTAACTAGTTTCAAACAGGATTTTATTAATATGCGGAGAAAAATACCTAATCTATTAGTATTCAACAATATATGTCTTTCATCGTCAAAACTCTCGGAATAGATGCGGAGCGTACACAGATAAGTATCGTTTTCATAGTTGAGTTATTGAATGAAAAGTTATGGTAATAACTTATGCTTTTTAAATACCAGTGGCTGAATTTCAGTCGAAAATAATTGGAAAAGGAGTTGGTTGCTTCAAATGAAATCTCTTCCATGCGAGTCTATGTTTTCCATTTCGTGGTAGCATATACAAATTATTCGGCCACTGGTGAGGATATTCGTATCAAAAGTTTCTAGCGGGACGCTGGAGTAATTCCATGCAACATGTCAAAAAGCCAACTCTGATGCATTATGTTGGAGACAACATATGTACTTATTAAACTGTCCAGGTACATATGTGCCTTGGCTTACCACGATATAGAAGGCCCCGATGAGTACAGCCCAGCCCCAACCTCCGTCTGGTGCTGAAGGTTGTGCGAAACAGACGTTTTCGGAAGCTCTAGACCTTCCATCGAGTGGTGCTGCCGGTGTGTTGTGCTTGAGAACATTGTCCTGGTGGTCATGACTTTCTAGCCTGCAAGGGCTTTTTTTTAGCAGGGGCGAGTAGGCCAAGTCCGACTTTATGTTGACATTTGCAGGTTCTGGCCGCTTTGTAGGTGCCTCATTCGTGCCCTGCAATTCAACATTTTCACTACGTTCCGAAATGCGGCTTAACTCTCTGTCGACGTCGGCAGGAATGTTTTCACTTTGGTTAACTGCAAGCGTTTGAATGGGAAATTTGGCTCGCAGCGAGACACTTGGAAGTGCGACGCTGATGGCTGAAGAGCACAAAGATTCAGACGCCAGAATTCCTGCTTGAGACTTTTCTTCATGAAGTTTGGACCCGTTCATGAGGGTAAGCTCGTCGAAGTGTGTTGACGCTCGCGACTCATGCTTATCTTTGTTTCCATTCATCTCAATACTTGACTCACAAGTTGACGACATTTTGAGGTTAAGAACTTCTGGAAATTTTAGACGGAAAGGTATAATTAACATGTTCTCTTCAACTTTGGGAATTTAGAGCTTGACATGGATTCTTTCATAAAATTTTACTGAATTGACATTTTTAATCCTTAATATGTTCATGTAATATTTGTGAAAGCATTGATTATGGAGGGTTACATTGAAACACTACAAATAGTTTATGTGAATACATCAATGCTCTAAATAGTGTCCCGAATGTAAATAAAGTTTGGTAAAGCTGGGTAGTATGCTTTTTCATTTCACGTAAAATAAAGATTCTTGGAACGCCCCCGCTATTGAATTAATCAAAATCGACCTACATCTGTAGATGCTTCGTGAAGGCGAAATTTTGATGGACACTTAAGTTATCTTAATTGATTTGAACTCAATATATTTCCTCTGAAGAGTTATCAGCTCTATTTACTAATTAGCTTTTTCTTCAGTAGCCAGTATTTTTCAGCCTTACAAACCAGCCGGAAGTGAACTCAAAGACCGATCTACTCTTAGTCACATACAGACAAATTTCTCTCACAAAACTCATGTGAGCTATTACACCTTGATGCTAAAGAACGCGACACATATCGTATGTTTCGCACTTTCAGAAGTATTAAAATTTATGACAAAATTCTAAACGCGATCAAGTAATTCCATTTGAACAATCTATCTTCACGCAGGTCAACAAGGCACCGTAATCTAGTTAGCAGCTGCGCCACAGAGGCCCAGTAATTACTTGGGTCTTCCCTCGTGCTGCAGTCACGTAAATGTTCAGGCTTTTGTGAAACGAGACGGAGTCACGTGACAAATTATTTCACTTCAGAAATCCACGTAGATTTTTATGATAATACTGTTGCCGGAATGACGTGTCTCATAAGTGCATAAATACTACAGAACACTGTAAAGAAAGCGCACAGTAAACTTTTTTGCCTTTGCTAACGATCTGTTGTGTAAATCTTTGGTTAGTTAGTTTGACTTTGCACGAAATTACTTTGTTTGAAGAGAGAAGGTAAATATTTTTCCAACTGAAACAAATTCTTTCTTCTATTAGAAAACGTACAAATGAAAACGGCCTTGCTAATATGATATCTTAATACCTATTGAAAGTTTCCATAAGGTGCGGACTTTTGGGAAGTGTAGTCCTGGGGCTCAGATCCTGAAGGATCAAGTCTCTAATGCTGAAGTTTGCACGACTGCTGCTGTTCGTGTGCTATTGTACGAAATTTTATGATTCTGCAGTATTCGGAATAGGTTCGAACTTTGTTATAGTTTTTGTAGTCCATCGTATGTACATATAAAAGAACCTGGGTTACAATAGGCCATTTTTGCACTGTAATTACTATATTAAGAGGTATGCACAAACACCAAACGATGTTTGGGCTCACGCTCTACATTTTGTGCTTAGGAACGAATTTAGAATCACGATCCGAAGTTTCACTGCAACTTTCACTCGTAGTTTTTAGATTGTAGTCTCGCAAATCTCAATTAGAAGTTCCATCAAGATTTTCGTTTTAGTTTTATGGCAGTAATTTTACTACTTGAAAAACTGAAAAGTATATACTTTGTGTGTGACTGATTTCACAATAAACGATTTTTCTTTTCTTCTAACTAATGACGACAAACAAAACTAATAAATGACATGGGTTCTGATCATGAAGCCAAGACATGGTCACACAACCAACTATGGTCACAGTGCAAAATGACTTTCAGAGCAGTTCCTGCAATAAATGTTTTTGTTACCATTTTCTACGATATGCCTTGACAGAATAGATCGGCTGGACGAATCTAGTACGATATCTTATGTGTTCATTAATCACAAATAAAATTGACTAAAAATACACTAAATGTTGCCTAGGTTCCGGAGGGTGTAATAGTGGTAGATATCCATTTCTATTCAAGGTATCTGACAGTAAACTTTGTAATTCTTCAGAGAGAAAGAAAATGAATGGAAGCCAACCGAGGTAGAAGAACCATCGCTCAATGGACGAAGGATGGGAAAAGAAGGAGCTTAATTAAGAGTAAGGGCTTAGAGCAGGCGTGCATAACGAACCCACACATTACCCAGAGAACTAAATTTATAAAAGAAAAATTCTCATAAGGTCAGCCACTGTCAGAAGAGTAATTTCGAATAAAGAAAACTATAATTTCTAGCTTTATAGTCGCGTTTATTGCTATTATTTATTAACGACAGCAAAAAGTTTACGAAGCTTTAAGTCAAGTCCTCCTTTTGAAACACAGTATTACTGGTACTGGTCTCTCTAAACACTTTACAATGACATAAAAGTCGACTCACGCATTAAAAATATTTAATGCACATTTTAATCATTTTCTGATCACTATCGGTCTTTTAGTTCCTTAGATTTCGGTTTTGGAGACTCACCCAGATTTTTTTTCATTTCAGCTGTTTCACCGCTCAAAGCACACTCATTTTTGCAAGCACGATTGTCAAATTTGGACACGTCACGATGCAGACGTAATAGAACATTTTGATAAAAAAATTTCTTACCATATGAGAGAAATTTCAAACGGACAATTGCAAGCCTAACCAGTGAATATGTGAGTGCCTTTGACATGCCGAATTTACTCAGACCTCAAGAGCGCCTGTCGCCCTGGACGGCAACGCAGTCACACTGACTCTGCTGAGGAGCCGCAACATTCTTGGGCCCTGCAATAAAAATTTATAGTTCACGTTTTATTACTATGCGAGTTGTAAAACTAAATAAAAGCCTACAAAAACCTGTTACTCTCTTCATACCACTAGGAGAAGCAATTACTGAATTGTCTATGAAATTTTATTGACGGTTTTTGCAAGTGTAGTATTAATATCACACTTCTGTTGGAAACGGCTACTACTCAAGAATTCTTTATGTTAGTCTTATCGAAGTTCTTTTGAAAAACGGCCGCATCAGTGGCAGTCAGACAACATCTTCACACATTGGGTATTCTCAAATGAACCTTGATAAGATATTATCCTGGAATGGTTGCTCTTCCACGAATTACACTTATAATGAATCCACTCTATTCCACATAAAACTAAGAGCGCTAACGCAACCCAACTTCACAAAAATCTCTATTACAGTGTGCAAGTGATAAGTGTTCAATCTAATCTATGAATTCAAAATCCAACGCTTCCTAGACGTTTAGATTTCGTTTCCATACTTACACAAATGATCACTTTGCTCTATACAAACCCATAAAAAATGAACAGTTTCTACAGCCTAGTGTTGTTTGCACAGTAGTTTCTGCGTTGTTGTTTGCGAGACCATAAGACTGCTCACAAAGCAGCACATTCGTGACAGTAAGATGAGTGTTGTGCCGACAATCAATGCGCGCGCGGGCAGCTGACAGCGTTCAAACTAGACAAGAACAGTCCTTCTCTGTGATGAGACCCAGCCTATTCAACGCTCTGTATAGGTAGGTTTAGTAGCGCGTATTCGTCAACTAAAGACATTCGTACGGGCTTATAAAGCGGCGTAAAGCTGCATCCACCCAACGAACACCTCGTAGCGTAGCGTTTTAGCCAGTCGTGATGGCTTAAAATTAGACTCCGAATTAGGAACTCACAAGAAATGGCTATCTTTGGCAGCGATTCGATGAAATTTGAATCAATTAACTATTTTTTCACTCCCTTTAACATTTTCAATATTCAGATAGGGATTGTGCAAGTACGTTGCCAACAGTTACATATAGATTAAGAATAACATACGTTGAGTCTACCGCTCCAAGCCCAGCTGTGTGGCTGATGTTGAGTCGCATCCACGCAAAGGTTCGAAGTCAAAATCACGTCGCTTTTTTTAGGGGATTGAGGTTTATTTAACCCTGTGCGGCACAGTTGCAGCTTCCACTGATTTGCCTCCCGCAAGTCATAACGTGTTGTTACAATATCACCGGACACGAATTTGTTCAGTTGTCACATAGACGTGATTTACGACCGAGGCAAACCACACAGTGTAAGCATAATTTTCTGCAAAATTGGTCATCACATTTCCAATGTGAGTCAGGCTTATTACCCAAAATCCATGCTTCATCTCGATACACAGCATCCGACGCATCACTGTTCTGCATTAAATAATTTCACTATTATTAGATACTAATTCTAATTTATGCAAAAGCACGCCCTGCTGATCATGTGTTGTCGATTCGATCTCAGGATGTGTATGAGGCTCAAGTGCATCCAACTTACCTCACGGTGTTCAAATGAAAATAACTCAGAAACGACACGCATTTACTTAATTCGGTTTACACGAGCCCATGTGTTTTCTGCACTGCTAAAGTAATATTTCCCATTGAAAATTCCGAAATTAGTTTCTCAGGAGAGCCCCTAATCTTCGTTCACCAGGCGAAGTATGATTTCGAATAGACGCAATTCTGAGCACACACTTTTCGCATTCACAGTTTACGCCGCGAGATTAAAACTACGGCTTGCAGGATCTTGGATAAAAGGAGGAGAACACAGCTTGCAAAATTCAGTCACAATTCACTAGCACAATGACATCAAATCAACTCTACCAGTTTTACAGTGGAGGTTCCAACAATGTTCTCTCATTTTATCGCTCGTGAGCACTACCACAATCTGATCCTTGATAAACGTGACCTGCGTGCGCACCAGACACTTCTGTACGGAAGATCGGCGCGTACTGGGTGCGCAACTGCCCGCAGTGCTAGGTGATGCTCTAGTGCACTCATTATATTGCCCGTACAGTGTTAGCGGACATGAATGCTTCAGTTTGTCGCGACCGCGGCCGGCTGTTTATGCTGCGGGTACATTCAGTGCGTGCCAAAAGTCAGCCTTGGGTCGTTGATCCCACCAAAATGTTCACAACTGTACTATAGATTATTCCAAGGGCGTCGCACAACTAGTGGTCAAGGTCAATGTCAAATCTATGGTGACTGATCTACTAAACAAGAGATAAAATATTCAACGGGGAAGTTAACGCATGATTTATATCAGACAGCGACTGTTTTCCTTGCCATATAATTTATATCGAAAGCGCAATAAGAACTTTCAGACCACTGCTTATTAGAGTATTTTAGTATGCATTCAATAACATTAAGACCTTGATTACTATACAGCAGCCACACGTCTCGTGTTCGTGCACCTGTAGTCAACTTCTGAACTAAATTGCAGGTATCGCGGGTGGTTCGTTGCGATAGGTTTTCTCATGGCGAAAATGCGCTTCATTTGCCTACTAACGCACTGTGAGATATCCCGGGACTAAAACGTCTTGTGTGTTACCAGTATGATATCTTGGTTTGTTTGAAATATGAGTACGATAATTATCTCTATCCCGGCATGTTCAAGATGTAGTAAACGAATATTGATCGGTGTTGTGTAACTGGGTTTGTACGCATGAATATGCAAGAGCACACATATTGTATTAGTATAGTATAAGTTAATAAATATATATTTTTATAAGTATGAATTGAAATGCTTTGTGTATTCCGTTGTTTGAACATTTGGTTACGTAAAAATGTTTGAAAAAGAAAACCTTGTAGGTTGAAACGAGTCAGTAGGTAAAACATTCGTTTGACTGAGATCTTACGTTTGCCTAACAAAGAGATAACTTTGAAGAAGACGAACTCATTACAACTGATTTTCAATCGGTTCTGATTTAATCATAATAAGAATTCATGAGAAAAAATGATAATTAAATATGAATTTCGTCTATCCGTAAAACTGGGACCTCACCACCACTCCTCTGTGCTGTAAAAGAGTACGATTTTGGAAATGGTAATTGTACAGTCTCGGACGCGTTCGCACAATAATTGGAACACTCTTAAACTTTTTCGAACCCTTTATTACCACGAGTGTTACAGTGATGAAGGAAAGTACAGATTTGAATTTCTTAATGCTATTTCGATGGATATTTTTGAATGTTGCTCTGATTCGTGGGCTCGATTAAGATCTACGACTTCTAGGGCACCCTATAGGAATCGTATCCGACAGCATACTGATATACATATATATATATATTGTATAATTTGATGCACACATCCGTAAAACATACAAGACTGATGACGAAACATTTATTAAAATGATATGTAATTGGTATTAATCAATAATAAAGCACACTCTGATATTCAGTCCGTAAAACGAATGCAAGTGGACAGAATTAAATAAGCTTCACAATCGTCTTGTCGATTCTCTTGACGTTAAAGTTTCAATTTTATTCAGGTAGACCTTCGTTTATCAATTTAGTCTGCATCATTGCCTCAATAAAGATGACCATAAGTTTTAATTCAGTCAAAGAGCTTCAGTTTCACTG
>VOMN01089802.1:0-10180 GCA_014899125.1 Orchestia grillus | reverse complement strand
CAAGCAAGACGACCAGAGTTTTAGTATTAGATAGATAGATAGATAGATAGGTTGTACTTGAAAGAATTTTTCTCCGTGGTTTTAATCAATAGGTGATATTTGTTCTCGTTATACAGTATGTCAGTTCTAGCTCAAGATTTTGTCAATTTTTTGTGTTTGCCCGACGTCGAATTACTTCATTTCGAAGGAACAAAAGGGTCTCTAGATATATTGCTGTAATATGTGCCTTAAAAGCTGTATGAATGAATGTGTTATTTTTATCCATAAATTAAAATTACCAGTACATGTGCCCCGTCATACATGACGGGACAGACTGCATTCTTCTTAAATGGAATAAAATGAATGGTATTTTCCCATTAAAAGCATGTAATGGGTCACAAGTGCTCTTCAGCGTTTCCTTTGAAACTGACTGTTCGTAACCAACTATGTTCAACAAAGTACTGCTATAACGTTTTCTATAAAATAAAATATTTCAAATTTTTTATATTACATTCATTGACGATGAAATTCAGTATCCAATCTACGACACTCCAGCATATCAAGGCGGCATGCAGTAATATTCTCCTGTGAAATACTGACAGAGAGGCAAATGAAGCAAGCAACAAACTGAGTATTGTTATATATGTATGTATGTACATAGAATGATTTCCTGACCATATAGAATGATTGATGTACCTAAATCAAGAATTAGATGCGATTCTTCAGAAACAAGTGGACGGTATTTTTACTACCAATATACAGTTTTCAAGTTTTTTCATACTGCCGTAAATGTTTCTTTTTTCAACACTCAGTAGAGACAATTGTCAAATGATGAACAAATACGTCGAGCGGTTATCTTTTATTATTTGTTGCAAAAACTTCTGCTGCTTGTCGTTTTGAACGCGCGTCTCGCTCAAGAGTCCGAATGCTTTGGGTAATTTACCGCTTTTACAACAATAGCCGTAGCAGTCGTGTAGTTATACATACAGGGAGAGGGTTTGAGAATTCCCTGAATAAACTTTAACACAAGATTCGTTTTGTTAAATTAACACATTTTATTACATGGAGGCAGGTCCGATAACGCTTAGTTAAAAAGTTTGGAGACTTGAAAGTTAGGGCGTCGGTAGGAAAATCGGAATCAAAGTGAGAGCAAGTGTAGTATTGAGAACGAACAATAGTGAGTTTGAAGGACGGTTAGGTCAAGCGAGTGAAGAAGCGGACGAACCTGCTAACTCAGTATTGGTTCGTAAATAGGCTGGATCAAACGAACCAGCAAACTCAGTATTGGTTTGTTAGGTTGGGTCAAACGAACCTGCAAACTCAGTATTGGTTCGTTAGATAGGTTGGGTCAAACGAACCTGCAAACTCAGTATTGGTTCGTTAAATAGGTTGGGTCAAACGAACCTGCAAACGAACGAACTTTCAAAGTCTATATTGTTTGTCCATGATATTAAACTTGTACTTACTCTGATTTCTTATTTTCCTTCCAACACGCTGTAACTTTCAACTCTCCGTAATTTTTTAACTAAGCGTTTCCGAACACATCTCTATAGAGTAAAATGTATCTATTTCACCGAAACAAACCTGATGTTAATGATTATTCGGAGAATTAGTAAATACTAAGGTTGTACATATATACATAATTTTTGGTCTCTCGAGTTTTCACGAGCCACCGCAGCGAACACTTCTGAGAGCGGCACTGAAATGCGACAAGGTCGTAGGTAGGATCCTGAGAATCGAATCATAAATCAATGTAATCCAAAGAAAGCTAAATTTCAAAATTCAATAGTATACGACATGACAGAATTTTGGTAAACATAGTTCTTTTATAAATAGTTGACTTCAAATTTGATTTAACAGAATACGACAAGGTAGTATTTTGGCTAACATAGCTTGCTTATTAATAGTTGACTTCAAACAACACGATAAGGAGCAGCTGAACTGAAAAAATTCCATTCATTTTAAAGAATAAATCATAGTAAATCCCATTTTTGTCGCAGTGTGTGTACTATTAAACTGAAAACATCCAGTTGATGTTCCAACTCAACAATTTACTCTGCAATGCTACCATTAGACAGACTTTTTCCTTGACCTTTCTTTATGAACATTGCAAAAGCTCGCCTTTTTATTATACAAACTTGAGTCTTTTTTGCGACGTGTCAAACTAAAACAATTTGCCCAACGTTTACGCCAGCTAATTTTCATACATTTTGTTGAGAAATTTCAATTTAGTTCAGGTATCTCGTTTTCGAGTATTATTTGATTGTTCAGTGGCTTGTCGTTGCTCATTACTCAGTCTATTACTTCGTTCATGTCGATGAATTCTCGTAACTTCTCTCCTAACGAATTAAGTTTTCACTAAATGAGGGATTTTAACCAACGGTCGTAAAAAAATTACATAAAAACAATGTGCGTTGGATCAATGCGAATTAAAGAGATGGTAATGTAGACATCTAAGTACAGTTTCCAAGCACATTATGTTCGTAAATGTTTTTTTTTGATTACTCAGTAGTGATAAATAATAAGTAAATATGATAAATAATTTAACAGATGTGAAAAGAATGATCTTTCATTAATTTCTCTAAATTATTGAGGAAACATTCCAGAAATAAGCCTAAATATTTTATTTGTGATTGCTCATATGCGACAAAGATGAAATGGTATAACAGGAACGAAATAAGTTATCTCTCAGTATTTTTCTTAAATTATTGAAAAGCATTACTGAAATAAAAAACAGATGCATTGAACTGGAACTGAATTTACTGCTATCTAATTACTCAAGGTGTGGGCCGGACACGGCTCTTATTATAGAGTAGATTGTTAAGCGGATATAGGTGTGGGTACGCCAGAGTACAATTAAAATATCTTAAAATCTTGAAATTTAGATATTTGAAAGATACCCATGGTATAATTTTAGCGTATCAGCATATGATAATTTTTTATCGAACTATGAGGAGAGTTTCCTAAGTCCGTGCGAGAATTTGTTCGCCTTTCAGAAAAATTGCTTTCCACTCATGAAGAAAACCCGCGCGTAAACACAAATATAATTTTTTTGTAGTTACGTTTGAACAAAAAACTTACTACTACTTGCATATCGCTATTTTTGACTAATACAATATTACCATTTAAAGATAGCAAAATATGTTTGAAGAGTGTCAATCTAGTAGAAGCATTAAATACTTAGAGTAGTTACAAAATTATTGATAGAAATCATACCTTATTCCCGCAGCATAAGTGGAAACTGACATCATGGTTTGGTTGTAATCTACAGGGTCTTGCAGACAAATACGTACACTTTTTAAAGTGGTTGACAGCCCTGGCACAGTGGACGTTGGAAATCGTGACAGCGCTCAGTTATAACGACCTATTAAACAGACCGGCAAATGAATTGTCGCCTTTGTGGAGTGAAGATTACGCAATTGACAAGGCAAACGTTCGGCTATATATGAACTTCATCGCGCGGTTCACAGCTTTACTTACATTGCGAAGTCTCTCCGACATTCGAAGCAGACAGTCTACGACATCTGCAAGTGTTTTGGCGAGTCTGGCCATGACCATAGATCGGCCCATAATCCAAGAAGCGATCAAATTCGTACACCACGCTTTTTAACAGGCCCCAAGATAAGCGTAAAGCCAATTCGACGGCGTCATTCTCGACGTTGGCCAAGAAAAGGGCCGCCCACAGAAGCATCAAGCAGCTGGGTTTAAACTCTTACGCGCGAGGTAAGAGGCATCAGGAAGTTGGTGAACTCAATGTAGAGAAACGGCTCGGTCATCATCGTTCGTTTTCTGAGACGAGAAGATTTTTACGGTCGATAGCGCCTTTAATAAACTGAATGACCGCTGGATCGTATGGTCGAGTACTGAGTTTAACCCCACGAAGACTACGAAAGATCGGCCAGCGTCAGGGTCCTCAGCGTGGTTTCGAGTGAGGGCGACGTGTTTATCCATTTCTTCACTGACCAAAAGAAACTGAATACCGTCGTCTACTGCAAAGTTCTGGAGGACAAAAATAATGCCTTGGATGAAGGATAAGGCTACTGGTAAAGAGTATACCTACACCGGGAACAACACTATCGACTTGCTCAAAAGATCCAGTGTCCGATTCGTGGAGGACTTGTAGCTTTCCAACTCACAAGTAGTAGTAGTGGTAATGATAGCAGCGCTTCAGTAACTCAGACTACCTCATACCGAAAGAGTAGGGACCATTTAGAATGGACTTAGGAGAACGGGGAAACTATGCACAAGATGTGTTCCCACCCAAAACCCCCTGCGCATAGAAACAAGACAAGAAGGAAGAGGGAGAAAAAACAAATAAGAAATAGCGAAGAAATAATAAAAACGGAAAGAAGCAAAGTAGGCAAGGAAGCTAGAAGTCCCGAAGGCTGATTTGAAGCTGAGGTAGCCTAGCGGTGCTCTAACTCGCAAGCCCTAATCCCTTGGACTACTATTTCTGGGCGCGAATTGAACTCAAAGCTTGGTCGAGGCCTCACAACAGCGTTGTGGCATCGAGAGGGCGGTATGGTCGTTGGAAAAGGCAGAAATCATCCGCGCCGTATCCAAGATCCGCCAACGCTGAGCGTACGTCGTCATGGCCGAAATCGGTCATATTGGATAAATAATTTATCGTCTTCATCTGTTCAATGAAGTGTTTAATTTTCCTAGACTTATTGCTACTATTTCCTGAGATATTGAAGTTTCAACAGATATGAGGAAAATTATACGGATTTATCTTAAAGACCCTGTACAAGAAAGGCAAATTACTTTTCATTTCCATTCTTTATAAATACCGTCAAAACTTCAAGGATATTTGCTCTACGTTAGATTTTACTTTGCAAGTACTAGTGCATACAAGTCAAAAGAAAACTTGTATGACATCATCGTAATGCAAATAATTAGAAGACATTTGGTAGGTGTAGATTTTTGAGTAATTTTGATGAACTTGTCTACAGAAACACGTTACACTACCTGCAGACGTACGCAGATCTCGCTCACTGCTGCAATGAGTCACAGCTTCAAGGTTGTTAAATCTGGAGTGGCTGCACACTGCATGCTGTTGAAAGCAAACGAACAACTGCGAATTAACATTCTCTTTGACGACAATCAGCCGTGTACAGTAACTAAAGCAAAGTACCAGAGCTGTCTAATTCACAGTGTCACCAGTGATAGCTGTTGGACTTACTCGCACCCACAAGTTGTTAAAATTATAAAAGTCCGTTGAAATTGTGTTCAGAAAAATATGTCGGTAATTTTTAATTGATACCACGCTTGTGGCATTAAATTGTTTGAATTCTTTTAGCTTCAATGGTTTATTCGCGTATTAACCTTGTCAACCAAATAGGTTTAAGTAACTATCATACAATTGTTTCATAACATGGATGCAAAATCATGATTGCTTTTATATATTTTTAAATATTTTACTTCTATGAGTTGAATTAACTATTAGCTGAATAGCAAGTCCAGCATATTAAGAATTTTGCTTATAGATCCTAAATGCTTTTATATACTGCCCAGACACGGGACCAAATGCAGGAACTTTTATCAAAAAGCGCTTCTTTTGCCAAAAACTTGGGAACTTTATATCTCTGGAAAGTTGGAGGCCGCAGACACACTGCGAAGGCCGATGTCGAGACCTGTTGCACGGTGGGGCCGAACGCTCGCTCTGCCCCCCCCGTGAGGGGGGGGGAAGGCGTGCGTCTTGTGGACACCCCACCCCCGCTCAGAGGGGCTCGGNCTGAGTCCAATTTTTTTTTTTTGCGGTTGTCGTTTTCGCGCTTATTTTTGAAGAGCGACTTTTAGAATGAGGAGCAGATGATGAGAGTGGCGTTTGCATAAAAAAGGTTTGAAGTTACATTAAGAAGCCGGCAAATTAGATGGATTAGATACCGGTAAGTATATTTATACATAATTTTCCTTAGGTTCGTGCGGAATACTGATGAACTGATGAGATTATCGTTAACCTCGTTTATATATACGGGGTAGCAATCGGATTGTTTTTTGTGGGAGTAATAGTTGTAACAAATCAGTGCAACTACTGCAAGTATTTTATCAGCGGCCTTAATTATTTAGCTTCAAGATTGAGTCTTAATTTCAGAAGACGAACAAATATTTAAAAATGAACTTTTTAGGAGACGACAGAAAAGAATACCAGTCTTGTTCAGCTCGAAAAACATCTTTGTAAAACACAGCCCTATTTTAATGCTGAGTTGCCAGTTGAATATTTTCAAGAAGTAAGTTAATATTTTGGTGTTCTCATCTTTAAGATAGAGAATGAAAATAATTGATCAGAACCAATACTTGGTTTAATTCTCAGGTACTCCTTACACTATGTTGAAAGGTTTTTAACACGGGGAATTAATTGTTACTCTCTGACTCCTTTCATCACCAATAAATAAAAAGTGGCCATACATCTTATGAAACTTTGCTTTTGTATAATATTTATTTTCCAGTTATTACTCGTGTTTTGTATATTGAAAATGAGTATGTTTGAAAATTCATCATTAAATCAGGAACAGGAGAATATTGAAGTGTTATTACAAGGTGATCAGTGTATTGTGCTGCACATAGGGAGCTCGTGCAGCTCGTGCAGCTCGTACAGCTCGCACAGCTCGCATAGCTCGCACAGCTCGTACAGCTCGTACAGCTCGCACAACTCGCACAGCTCGTACAGCTCGTGCAGCTCGTACAGCTCGCACAGCTCGTACAGCTCGTGCAGCTCNCTCGCACAGCTCGTACAGCTCGCACAGCTCGTACAGCTCGTACAGCTCGCACAGCTCGCACAGCTCGCACAGCTCGTACAGCAGGTGGCGGCGAGTGTGCGAGTACCTGCCGTCCTATTGCGGCGTGCGAGCATTGAAATGATGCGCCAGTTATGTGCAGCTTCGGCCATCTCCTCAACGTCCAAATTGCCATCATAACTGCCAATAAATTGACGCTGAAACTGCCAGTAAAACTTGAATAGTTTACTGTTCTAGACGCAAGTGCAGAGGCAAAGACGTAATGAAGAGTCAAATATAGATTTATTTGATTATTTTTCGAATAAGTGATTATTTTCAGAAAAAGCCTCTTGTTCACTGACTGTATGCATACAATGAATTAAATAAAAAAGAATTGATTGATATAGGGTATAATAAAAGCTATTTATCAAAAGGAAAGTATATACAATTTTGGTTTTAATTTCTGGCGTGAAAATTTTTCATCAACCGGCAAGAATCTTTTGAAGGAAACAAAATACGAACTATGTTAAAATTATTTTTTAATAATAGCTTTGAATAACGGTGATGCAAGGGCGAGATCCTGCTTGAAATTATCCTTCTTTCTATTACCGTGGTTATTATTTCAATAAACGATGAATAAATTTATATCATAGTAACTCTTCCAGCCCTTTCGAAAAGCCACAAGGTAAAAACGAATAACTATAAAAGGACATTCTACTTTTGGAAACATAAAAATCGACTTAAACTGACATTTAAACAAAAAACCCACGGAAACACGAGCCGTAAGGGAAAGAATTAATTGACCTTGTGGCAGAGCATTCCCTTTGCATTAGGCAGAAAAGAGTACGAATTTAATAAGGTGCGTGTTTTTTGAGCTCTTTTAAAGGCTCTGACAGAAGGGGAAAGACAAATGTATGATTTGGATCATAGTCATATGTAAATCGTACGTCAAATCTTATTTCACATTTGACATGGATTTGAAGCATTGATTACAAGATTAGAACTACTTTTCGAATAGCTCAAAGCGCTCAGATCAGATTTCAAGCAAGTTGAATGCTCAGAACCTTTGATACTCGAGTTTGGGTCACACACAGCGCAACCGTCATGTTATGCTCATGCATGATGACGCGCTAACCGATGCTGCATTGGATGTTGCTTGATGAGAATCAATGATGACAACCGGGTTTACTTTTCATCACCTTCCGTGGGACCGAAGCCATTCCAGCTATTTACTGCTGCTTCTTAAATGACAGGGCTACGATAACAGACGAAGTTCTTTGTTGAAGACTGTTCGGTATAGGACTCTACCAAGGCAATTCGAGTTCTTTTTATAAATTAATTGACAGCTTATATTCAAGTGAACGGCTTGCAGAAATGATCATTTTACGTCATTTTTATCCGCGTTGCTATAAAAAAATCGATGCTGATTGGTGACTCCGTAATCAATAAATAGTTATTGATTCTTAGAAAACTCTTGCTTAAAGCAAAAGTGAAATCATGTATAAGAGATGAAGAGTAAGGCAATCTTCATAAGTGAAAAGCTTTGGGAAAATGGAATCTTTCAAAGTTTCACAGCTGTAGAGCATCAAAAATCTAGAAAAAACCAACGTATTCTTTTGATAACGTTACTCATAAGATTAGAGCAGGTTGTGAGTTTTTGTGAACAACATCAAGTCTACCGTGAATTCCTCAACTTTCCTTAATTCTGGGTAGCGTTGAGTCAGTTTCGTATGATTGCGAGCTGCTAACTATGGTTCTGTGTAACATGGCTATGGGTAACTTCTTCTTGTAAGCCCACAGCTGCCGTTCTTCGCCTGTAATTACATTCATCATAACAATTCTTTCAAGAGGTAATTCTTTCTTGGTTTTGTTTCAGACAATTGTTTCACTAGCTCATACCTAGTGTGAAGGTAGGTATAGATCACTACGTTAGTGGAAGTGGGATCGAGCCAGATAAATGCAAAAAGAATGTATGTAAGCTTTAATACAAGGGCAGTGATTTTTTCACGCCTTTGTTATCAATACACTGGTGTGTTGTCGGGTGCGCTTTGTAGGACAAGGGGACATCGACTTACAGCTCTCTTACAACGACGAATTCAGTGCAGCATATAACTTTTAGAAGAGCCTCTCTAACAATTTTAGAATAATGTAGTGACATAACCCTATGTATTGGTAAATTGTATCTCCGTCACTCAGCTGCTGTGTTCCTCTGTCATTACGGAAATTTCCAACCCGTGAAGAACAAGAAAATGGCCCTCAAATATGCCGCTGAAACGAAGGGAGAGTTGTTTAGTCTATTATGTTATTGAAAGCCTCGCAAATTCTTAATGGCAGTCGAGTTGCATCATAATGGAGAGCATTTATTATTCTGCAATAGCACTCTAGAATTAAAAGCTCCGCAATGCATTCAAAAACTGACTCAAGGCTCGGGCTGCCGTCATGCATGACGGCCTTGTTTTGCAGCCGTCTCAATACATTTACTTTCTTTAAAATTTAATTTTCTATCCTGGAAAATAGAGTAAGACCAGGCATGATGACACACTACTAGAAATTTTGTTTTTCAATGGATGCAAAGAGTAATTCAACAACGTTTTGAGGAAATTTATGGATAACATTTTAAGTTTTCTCAGCCAAACTTGCTTCTCTACGACGAGAGGATGGCTGAAATCCACTTTTTAAGGAAGTTATGCTATTAAACCTAAATATTTCATCAGCCAAAACTTTATTGCACTGAAAGATGCCGAAGAAAATAATTTCGTTAGTGTTAAAAATTTACCAAGAATAATAAATTCTCGTTTAAGGATCATTACCCTTACAATCTATATAATAGTTATAACAATGCAAATCTCCGATTTTCTTCGACGAAAGGCGTTCAATAACTGTACAAAAATATTTATTTTTCTCAGGACTAAGAACAAAAACGTACATAGGCTACGGATAAACGCCGAAATTTGAAGAACAAAAATCATAAAAAATGCATTTTAGATGTAACTGTGCAGGCAGGAAATGAACACACTGAAGCTAGGTACTAAGTCTTGCGCTAATTTAAGTTTACATAAATGTACTGAGGGCTTCTTTGTGCCGATGGAATAATAATGAAAATCGAAATAAGTTTTTAAAACCTTAAAAAAAAGTTAGATAACAAGAAGAAGCAGATTATGCACACCATATCGAAACATGTATATCCTAAGCTGAATTTTGTAGACTATTGCCCAATTTGTGTAGAGCCCGTGCCAATAAATCGGAATAATGAACCCCGTGCCATTGAATATCAGGGAAACAAATTCTATATCTAAGCGCAATGTCCATAAGCTCAATTGGCGAATGTTGAATGTTCTGAGATCTGACGCGTGTGCATAAGCCCGAATATTCAGCTGAGGGCGACTTATACTTGAAGAAAGGCCGGTCAGGCGACGCCCAAACCCCAATTAGGCCACAGAGGCCCAACGCAAGTGGGTCGCGGACCCAAACGCCGACCAGCAGTA